>CANSGD010000971.1:0-164731 GCA_947645195.1 Patellifolia procumbens
ACAACAGCTACCGAACTTTCAGTGATTGAGAGTGTCTTCAGGTTGAGGGAAGCCCAACCTAGTGCCATTGTTGATCCGATGAGGAAGTCATTAATTGACAGCACCATGTGAGTGTCTTGAGTTTACTGTTCCTTGTTACCGTTGCAGGAAGCGTAATTGGTGATCTAGAAAAGCTTCATATCGTGTCCTCAAAGTCATCTTTCAGTTTATGAAATGATATTTAGTATAGAAAGAGTGATCCAACTGTTTGGAATATACTTAGAATTTTGGCTATGGTGTAATGGAGTATTGAATTATTACATTTGGATTTTTGGCTATAGTGGAATGGCCAATTGAAATAGAAAAATTTTGTGACCATTGGTTATGATTTCAGTATGTCTTGTTAGCTTCAACTAAAGATAAAAAATACCTCAAACCGTTAAAATCCCCATTAAAATCATTAAGTATACTTTTAGTTAGAAAGGATTCTCTCACCCTTGCTCGATCGATCTCTAGATGAACAATCTTTTTAAAAAACGCATTATGGTCAATTGTAACTACTAATTACCATGCGAAGTTTATGAGTTACGATTTATACCATATAAGTTGCAAAGTTTATGGTTCCATGGTTATTAGTTATAGTTTTTTTTTTTTAACCAATAGTTATACGTTGGATAATGTTATGATGATGTGAATATGTGATCGTTAGCATCACGGTCACACGTTTAAAGGGCCGTTTCATGGCAGGCTAGCTAACTCTTATGGCTTATGAGCCACCCTTTGATACATTGATATTCATTAATGCTTCGTTGAGCATATGAAGTTATGAACTGAACTCTACTTTTTCGCCTTAGAGTCTATATTTTCTAAATATCCTCATTTCCATCCATTTACATTAATCATCCAACATAACTCTTCCAAAAAAATATAACATGAATCACACAACATCGTCAAAGACGGTTTTTTTTTATAGAATTGATACCAGCTACTTTAGTTGGTAAAAATCCTATATAATACTCCATCCGTTTCAGATAAATTGTTACACTTTTGTTTTCATACGCACGCCAATGAAAATTTTGACCTTCAATATCTCTAGTTGTATATTTGTAAAAATTCTAAAATATAGATATTAATAAAATACATATCAGCATTTAACCCATCAAGATCCTTACATGCCTATATTTTCCCTTATAAATCACAAACGGTAGTCAAAATAAACTTCTTGTAAATAGTGTTTACTATGCAAACGTAACATTCTTTGCGAAACTAAAGTAATGCTACTAATTTATCCCAAATTGAAGGAAACCCTCTATAATTAAATACTACTCATGTTGTTCTCTGCATTACCAAAATATTTTGCCTTTTTGAGGAAGTTATTAGCTAAGTAGCTTGTACAACCTTGTGGATTTAAGATTGAATCTCGTCTACTTTACTACCAGGGCTTCTTCCACACCAACAAAAATGTTATCTATGACATTTTAATGTCTGTTGATAAAAAACTCTCGGGTTATTTGCTTGGCCTTGTTCTTTTCGATGGTAAAGATGGATACTCTCATCTGAATAAATGAAAGAATATGACGCTTCTGTAAACATTGAGTTACTAAGGTTTGGGCACAAAATCCTCCATTTAATTCGCAACATTGAATTTACAAGTAGTTACAATAAATGTTCAATTATATCAAAAAAGGGGTGGTGGCGCAGTTGGCTAGCGCGTAGGTCTCATAGCTTAGTTGAGTGATCCTGAGGTCGAGAGTTCGAGCCTCTCTCACCCCATATTGATGATAAATCTTTTGGAAGAAACATACCTTTTTTTGCACCATGGGAAAAATCCAATGCTCTACATATTAGTATCGTTCATGCATTTCCAAAGAAAAGTTGCAAAGCACTTTTACTCTCATAGAACAAGACACTTTTATATACTTCAGTCTTACGTCTTCCCCAAAAAAAAAAACTTTAGGCTATACACATCTTTCAGCATATCTGCATATGTATCAGTCATGCCCCGTGCCCGGTAAACTTTCTTTTGGAGTCACATTAATAATGCGAGGACTATGCATGAGTATTTCTTCTTCACATTCTGCAAGAACTTGTGCAACTGATTCCATAGTTGGCCTTTATTTCTATCATCCTCCACACAAGCAAGTCCAACTTCAATCATCTTAGAAGCTTGATTCCTACTGAAGTTTCCTTCCAATCTCAAGTCTACCAATTCGTCTACCCATGGACCTTCTCCATCATGCATTTTCTGTTTAGCCATTCTCACAAATCTTACCAGTTCAGGTATTTCCTTGAAGCCATGACAGTCATCAACTGCCCAACTCGATAGTCGAATTCCCTTCACGAGCTCTAGGATAACCACACCAAAACTGTAGACATCAACTTTTGCAGAAATGGGTAGGTTCATTGCCCATTCAGGAGCCATGTAACCTTTTGTGCCTCTAATCCTAGTCAACTCAGATGAATTATTACTCCCTCTTTGACATAACTTTGCTAGTCCAAAGTCTGAAATCTTCGGCTCAAAATCCCCATCCAAGAGTATATTTTCAGGTTTGACATCACAATGGATAACCCATTCTAGACACTCATGGTGAAGGTAAGCTAAACCTCTAGCTGTGCCTACTGCGACTTTGAATCTGTCGTTCCAGCCTAGAAAGGTTTCTTTTGAGAACAAGTGCCTGTTCAAAGATCCATTTTCCACAAACTCGTAGACCAAGAGTCTGTGCTTTCTTTCGGGAACAAAACCCCACATTCTAGCTAGGTTCATATGGTTGATTTTACCAATTGTGCTCACTTCTGCCCAAAATTCCTCCTCTCCTTGAACCACATCTCCAAGTTTTTTCACAGCAACTACTCTATCATCTCCCAGAATACCCTTGTACACGGCACCAAATCCTCCTTGTCCTATAACTTCCTTAAATTTTCCTGTGGCATTCTTGAGCTTGTTGTAGCCAAAGCTCCTAAACTGATTAGCAATGGCACGATATCCATCTTCCATTGAGGATGAAAGACCATGCTTCCGAAATAAAAACCACCACCCTGCTAGTAAAAGGACTACTTCAAGCCCACCAATGACAGACGCAAATGAGTACAAATAAACCCAGTTGAATCTTTGATTCGTCGTGTCATATGTGTTGGGCAATACAACTATTTTAGGTTGCCCGTTGATCCTACAAACAAGACGAGACACATTAGGGATGATAACAGGATTCAATGTCTGAGCACTACTTCTTGGTACCAAGACATGTGCTACCTGGGAAATCAACAGACCTGTATCCATTAAACAGGGCACTTTTTGTAAAACACACTCCTTCACCAGACCGTCTATAGCTAAACGCATTGACAACGACAATCTCCCAAGCAGATTTGCCTACAATCTGCATAGGAAACAAGACGGCTGAAGCTGAGATCAAATCCATAGTAATCAACATGGGAAATTTCAATCAACTCAGAGTCTGAGCAACTTCTCTGAAATACCGGCCTGCACCCTTGGCTCCAATCACTCGTATCAGTGGGTTCATAGTAAGGTGGGCAACTGCATCTTGGTTCTGGTGTATAAACACAAATACCATTTCTACCACAAACTCCATGTATTTCACATGGTTTTGCAACTGCTTGCCATGTTACGTTCCAACAACCAGACGACTCATTCAAGCTATAAACCCGTAAATTCCCATCGTAATCCATTGTTAACCGTCTTTTAATCCTAACATGGCCCCCTATGTCTGAATCTGAAGCATTAAACTGTAACCGATCACTTGAGGAAAAAATACCCATATCATCCAGTAGTGCAATCCTGCTACTATTGTAATTTGTTCGACCATTATCATATATACTGAAACCAATATTAGGCCAATAAACACTGGAAATTTCAGGACCATCATATGTCAATTTAAGCAAATTATCACTATCAAAAGAAACAAAATACCCAGACCCAAATATCTGAGGACCAATCCTAGATACCAATCTTTTACTCTTTGTAAACAGTTGATGTGGAAGCAAAGTATCAGTAGGATAATCAAAGCTTTGCCAAAGAATGTTACCATTATTATCTGTAAGAACAAGGTTCCCGGTATTGAGAAGTTCAGCTCTGTCAACATTTGAAGCTGTAGTATTTGTTTCCCAAACTGACGAGCCATCAAAGTCTGTCAACACCATTATACCATTCTTTCTTAGAGTTAACCGTGAGCCTCGTCGGTTAACAGGCTTGTCTCGGTTGGCCAGGACCAAACAACAGTTCTTTCATTTGAGTTAGTGAACCAGATTGAAAACCAATAGGCATTAGTTCCAACATTGTAGAATCCACAGGTGAAAGTGTTGTCAGGGGAAGTGAGGAACTCATCCGAGTTTGAAGCATCATTGACTGTTATAGAAGAGCCTCTTGAAAGATAATTTATGGTTGAAAATACTGATGACAAAGAGTTGAACATGAAGAGAAGAAGGAAGATGAGAGTTGTTTGGTTTCTCATTATAGAAACTGGGTTTTGCACCATTCTTTTTGCTGCTTCCCTCCAATAATCCATGTATATATATATGCTACCAGCCAAACAACTCCCAACTTTGACATTATAAGAAGTACTACAATAAAATAGTTCAAAATTGCAACTATGCCAATTGTTTTTATTTTTTATTTTTTTACCCTTCTTTGACGGAGGCAAATGTACTGAAATCTTTTATATTTTAAATGATGATGGACTAAGGGGAAAAGGATATTTAGATTATAGTTGGTTTATCTTAATGAATGAATGATTGATTCAGGTAACATATTATATTAGGTAATGCAACTTAGTACTCTAAAACTATGACTCAATCATGATCAACTTTTTCATGCTGTCCAACATTGCACACAATTGTACTTGTTTATAGATCGTAAAAGGAGTGGCAGAATCTAGCAATAACGTATATCTATGGGTTTCTAGAAATAGATTTAGTGTTCTAGATGCAGCTTGTTTATCAAAGGGTTCAAGTTTGCAGGGCATTACTCCTGTAGTCGTATTTGTTCATGGCACGGTATGTGGCAAGAAGTTATACAACCGCTATAGAAAGTCGGTTAGAGCAATTAATAGGAAGGTAAAACTCGTACCAACTACAATTAAGTTCTACACTAACTTGATGATGGCGGTTAGTTGGCACTCGTGCAACTCGCAAAGTTGCAGTTTTCTGCTATCATGTGTGCAAATGTCCTACTCACAAATTGCATCTGAATAAACAAGTAGCTATTGGCCCCTCAAGGTTTCAAGTCCAAAATACCTTCTCAAACCTCTCTTAAACTTCTAATTCAATTGAAATCGAGTGATTTTAAGGGGTTTTAGAGTAGCTTTCTTATGTGAAGTCCTAAGTCATAAATCACAGCTATAGATAACACGAATTACTTTAAGTTGATGCCCGTAATTCCTTGATTAACACACAAGATTTATTCAATCAAAGCTCACATAAAACACACTAGTAAAACAAGCTAAATAACATAGTTTTACTAAAAGTAATTCCTGGATAATTCCTGTATAAAATTTAATACTACCCTTGCTTATAACCATCAAACCATGCTAAGCTGTTGTCCAAGCATGTAAATCGAACCTTTTCCCATGACAGTGCTTATTCCAAAAACAACTCTAACTCTACCGTCTTTTTGAAAATAATTCCCACTCTACCTCCACGTATGCCGAAGACAAAAAAAAATTTGTTTTTGGGGACTCGGCGATTTCGCTAACTGAATTAGCAAATTAGCTGGGTTCATTTTGTCCACATTCGACAAATTCGGGTGGAAACTGAAGAACTAGGGTTTTTTTGGGGATGAAATTGGGAAATCGTGGTTGCGAACGGAGATAATTGGGAAATTCCGTTAGGTGGTGGCAACTTTAAAGAATTGGTAACGTTTTGGTGGTAATTTAATAAAAAAAATTAAAGGTGGTAACTTTAAAAATCTTGGAAAGTTAAGGTGGTTTTGTCAATTTAGCCTTTTTTTTCCCCTGAAAATGTTATAACTATCCAAGGAAGGAAGTTGGTTAGATGCATGAATAACCGAAATCTATTTCATTGCATTAGGGAAACTTTATCGCTAATTCAATAGCGATTTTGTCCATTACAATACGGGATGAATTATTTTCAACATAATGGTAGAGTTGGAATTATTAAAGGGATGAACAATTTGTAGAGGGAAAAAACATGTAAATCCTCCAAAAATTTGTAATTCACATCATACTGTTAAAAAAAATTTAATCTAGAAAAAATCTGGAATAAACTATATAAATATCTATGATTTAGCTTTAGAAATATCTAACATAAATATCCTAAGAAAAATCTAGACTTAGCTACCTAGAAAGCACTAGAAAATTGTAAAGCAAAATCCTTCTAAGTCGGCTAAACCAATTTACCGACATAATTCTTGTATAAATAGCACTAGGTGCATAAGCATGTGTGTAAGAATTTTCAAAGCATCCAATATACCCCAATACATTTAACTAAAGCTCTTCCTCTAATTGTTGCCATCCTACCATAAACAACAACATTAATAATAAAACACATTAAGCCCACTACAATTCCACAATAATTTCCAACAATTGGTATCAGAGCCAAATAATCCAAAGCCTTCAACAATTAAACTCATTCACCCCTCAATTTTACACACCACATATTTTACTCCCTTTAACCAAAATCTAACACTACCAAATAAAAATGACTACCCCAAACACCAACTCTTTCAATCCCCAAATCAATTGGGTACCTATATTTAAGGGCGAGAAATATGAACATTGGAGTATCCAAATGAGGTCAATATTTATCACCCAAGACCTCTGGGATATTGTCCAAGAGGGATATGAAAAACCCAAAGATGCCAATGAAGAGGCTTCTTGGGATGAAAACAAAAGAAATTTGTATAAACAAAATAAAAGAAGGGATCAATATGCCCTATCTATTATTTACCGGGGAGTAGATGAAACAATACTTCCCACAATTATGGCTGCTACAACGGCCATGGAGGCTTGGAGTATTTTGGAAACAAAATATAGAGGATCCGAAAAGGTAATTCTCTTTAAACTTCAATCTTTATGGAGAGACTTCGATAATTTATAAATGACAGATAATGAAACTATTCAAGCATTTTTTAGTCGAGTTTCAAATGTTATAAATCAAATCCGAACCAATGGAGATAAAATTGAAGATGTCCAAGTTGTTCGGAAAATATTAAGAAGTCTCCCTAAAAATTATGATCATATAGTGGCTGCTATAGAAGAGTCCAACAAAGACTTGGCTAAACTAAGTCTAACTGAATTAATGGGATCTCTTCTAGCACATGAAGATAGAATGCGTAGATTCTCGGAACAGCCACTAGAACAAGCTTTTCAAGCTAAATTAAAATTCTCTAATAATGGAGAAAATAAAACAAAAAATGGCTACGGTAAAGGAGGAAGTTCATATAACCGTGGTAGGGGGAGAGGAAATTATAAAAATAATGGGAGTCGAGAAAATAATCAAAATGGCTCACACTATAACTTATGTAAGAAAAATGGCCATAATACACAAGATTGTCGGTATAAATGTAAGAGGTGTAAGAGACACACTTATTTTGAAAAAGATTGTTGGTACCGACAAAAAGATGAGGCCAATTTTTCTGAAAACAAAGAATCAAATGATCAATTATTTTATACTTGCTTAAATGCACACCAAGAGTCAAGTGAGACGTGGTATATCGACAGTGGTTGCTCAAACCACATGACTGGCAACAAAAATTCTTTTGTCAGTCTTAATGAAAATGTTAAATCTCAAATTACTCTTGGTGATGGAAGCAACCAGGAAGTTGCTGGAAAGGGGACAATTGCCGTTAGAACCAAAAACGGCTCTTCTAAATTTATTACTGATGTTTTCTATGTCCCCGGTCTTGCGCAAAATTTATTAAGTGTGGGCCAACTAATTCAAAGAGGTTATATGGTGAAATTTGATGATAATAAATGCCTCATATTTGACAAGAAAAAAGGACAATTAATTACTACGACTCAAATGGCTCCCAACAAAATATTTCCTCTGAAAATGCACTTGGAAAATAATTGTGCATTGAGCTCTACTATAGATGAATCAATATTATGGCACTTAAGATTCGGGCACTTAAATTTTAACAGTTTAAAACTGATAAAACAAAAGGAAATGGTGATTGGACTTCCGTTAATAAACAATGAAAAGAAAATATGTGAGAGTTGTATTTATGGAAAGATACATAGATTGCCCTTTCCAACTTCTTCTTGGAGGGCTAGAGCTCCGTTAGAGCTTGTTCATGCAGATATATGGGGCCCTACCAAGAATCCGTCTTTTGGCGGAAAAAAGATATTTTCTATTATTTGTTGATGATTTCTCTCGCATGATGTGGGTTTATTTCTTGGAGAAAAAATCAGAAGCTCTTTCCCACTTCATGCAATTCAAAGCCCTCATAGAAAAACAAAGTGGGCATTCTATAAAAATTCTCAGAACAGATCGTGGGGGAGAATTCACAAGTAAAGAATTCAACAGCTTTTGTAAGGAACAAGGTATTAAAAGAGAATTAACAGTAAGACGCACACCTCAACAAAATGGTGTTGCGGAAAGAAAAAATAGAACAATTGCTGAAATGGCCCGCAGTATGATGCAAGGCAAAAATTTACCAAAACATTTTTGGGCCGAAGCTGTTCATACAGCTGTTTATATTCTCAACAGATCCCCCACGAAAGCCATCAGGGGTATGACGCCCTATGAAGCTTGGCATAAAAGAAAGCCAAGAGTAGAGCACCTCAAAGTCTTCGGGTGCAATGCATATGCCCACATCCCGAAGGAGAATCGGGAAAAGTTAGATGGAAAAGGAGAAAAATGTATCTTTATTGGATATGGTGATGAGTCCAAAGGATATCGCCTATATCAGCCGAAATCTAAGAAATTAATCATATCAAGAGATGTCATCTTTGACGAAGGAGCAGAGTGGATATGGATGGAGAATGAATCTCAACCCGTAGAAGGAGATATACCGCCACCAAGACCAGATCAAGAAGAAGGTCCAAGTCATCCATCAACACAATCATCCCAAAGTCCATCATCGTCAAGGAGCCCAAGATCACCAAGCTCAATCTCAAGCTCATCCCGAGAATCAAGACCAACTCACGAAGTTCGTTGATCATATCGAGACCGGCATGCACCAATCTACTTACAAGATTACGAATGCAATTACGCAATGATGGCTCTCTTTACGAGTGAACCACAAAATTTTCAAGAAGCCGCTCGAGAAGACAAATGGATCGAGGCTATGAATGAAGAGATAAAGATGATCGAGAAAAACAACACATGGGAGCTTGTGGAGAAACCTGAAGACAAAGAAGTCATTGGTCTCAAATGGGTCTACAAAGTCAAGCATAACGAAGATGGCTCCATCCAGAAACACAAGGCTCGCCTCGTCGCAAAAGGTTACTCCCAACAACCAGGGATTGACTTCAACGAGACATATGCTCCCGTTGTCCGCATGGAGACTATCAGGTCAGTCCTTGCTCTTGCTGCTCAACTTAAATTACCAGTCTTTCAATTAGATGTCAAGTCAGCATTTCTAAATGGGGAGCTCGAAGAAGAAGTATACGTAGAGCAACCACAAGGATATCTCATCGAAGGCAAAGAAGACAAAGTATATCGCCTTCGTAAAGCTCTTTATGGGCTTAAGCAAGCCCCCAGGGCCTGGAATAGCAAAATAGATGGCTACCTACTTCAAAATGGGTTTACAAAAAGCCCAAGTGAGCCATCACTCTACATCAAGACTCAAGGGAAAGATTTTCTAATCTTATGCCTTTATGTAGATGATCTAATCTATACTGGCACAGATTCAAAGATCATCGAAAACTTTAAGAAGACAATGATGAAGGAGTATGAAATGACCGACCTTGGAGCAATGAAATACTTCCTAGGCATACAATTCAAGCAAAGCCCAGGAAGGATATTTCTATCACAAGAGAAGTATGCAGAAGACCTACTCAAGAAGTTTAACATGAGCGAATGCAAGCCATTAGCTACACCAATGGCCCTAAACGAGAAACTATCAAAGAATGATGGCAAAGATAAGGTCGATGCATCAATATATCGAAGTTTGGTCGGCTCCCTCATCTACCTCACACATACTAGGCCCGACATAGTACATGCTGTCAGTGTAGTATCCAGATTCATGAGTGAGCCAAGTAAAGCTCACTTAGCAGCAGCAAAAAGGATTCTCAGATACATAAAGGGGACAAAGAGCTAGGGAATCCTATACGAAAAAGAAGAAGATTATAGGCTTACAGGATACACAGACAGCGATTGGGCTGGAAGCATGGATGACAGGAAGAGCACAAGCGGGTATGTATTTCAACTAGGATCAAAGGTGATCTCATGGTCATCAAAGAAACAAGCGACAGTAGCGCTATCATCAAACGAAACAGAGTACATTGCGGCAACAAGTGCAGCATGTGAAGCAGTATGGCTTAGAAGGATATTGATCGATCTACAACAAACACAAGAAGATTCAACAACCATATTCTGTGACAACATGTCTGCTATAGCAATGACAAAGAATCCGGTCTTCCACAGCAGATCGAAGCACATCGAGATACGACACCACTTTATTCGCGAGTTGGTCGAGAAGAAAGAGATCGAGCTGCAATTCTGCAAGACAGGGGAGCAACTCGCTGACATCTTCACAAAGGCAATACCAACAGAAAAGTTTCTCGAGTTCAGAAGACAACTCAGAATTCAAGATTTTTCAGATTAAGGGGGAGTGTTAAAAAAAAATTTAATCTAGAAAAATCTAGAATAAACTATATAAATATCTATGATTTAGCTTTAGAAATATCTAACATAAATATCCTAAGAAAAATATAGACTTAAGCTACCTAGAAAGCACTAGAAAATTGTAAAGCAAAATCCTTCTAAGTCGGCTAAACCAATTTACCGACATAATTCTTGTATAAATAGCACTAGGTGCATAAGCATGTGTGTAAGAATTTCCAAAGCATCCAATATACCCCAATACATTTAACTAAAGCTCTTCCTCTCATTGTTGCCATCCTACCATAAACAACAACATTAATAATAAAACACATTAAGCCCACTACAATTCCACAATAATTTCCAACAATACTTCACTCAAAAGTTTATTATAAGGCATATATGATTCATTTAAGTAATTAAACATTGAATATATTTGTAATAATCACACACGCAAGACCAAAATTAATTACATTACTAAAGTTATAATTAAGTGGAATTAAGGTGTTTCTTTGTACCTTTGGTGAGGTAGTTATGGAACCTCCAATGGGTCTTCAAAGAGATGAATTCTTCCCCTTACCAACAGCCTAACATGATCACAAAAGATACCATAAAATGCTCATAAGCATAATAACCTCAAGAAAACAACTCATTTACACAAAGATATTCAGTTATACTTGTCATTACCTCTATATGACTCTTGCTCTCTTATTTCTTCACTCTTGGAATTCTTATCGCTTACCCAATATGCAGAACAACTTACAGATAATTGGGGTTGGATTGCATGCAAGAAAATAAGAAGAAAAAATAAGGAGGAAGCTAACTCTAAGTTGGGTGTCTCGCTGAGTGTTCTTCACCATTTCCTTTACTTTGCTACTTTTTTTTTAAAAAAAAATACAAGAAAAGTCTAGGAGACTCTTATCTCAAGGGTGTATCCTAAATTATAGTTTGCTGCCTATTTGATTGCAAATGAATCAGGCTTTTCTTACTTGCTAGTCCCCATAATCACCCAAATGGGATTTTTGAATTTGATCGTCCATCGATTATGTCTCGTTTATTTGTTGAATAATGTTTGATTTAGGTGCTCTTCTTGAGGACTCTATTGTTTATAGAAGTAATTTTATTTTACTATCGTGGTTTCATGTAGTCATATACAATTTTTATCCTACATTTAAGGTTATATTTTTGTTTAGTGTTCATTAGAGAAACTAACAACGAGCAAAATTGACATCCTGATAGAATTTCAAATGAGCAATTTGTTGGATGTTAAGAGTATTTGGTAGATTAAATTTATGCAATGTTAGTTTAAGTTGTATAGTTAATTAAGGTGGTATGATCTGAACTACGTAGAAATATTTGTTGTTGGATAAACGAGCAAAGAAAACGAATAAAGGAGGCAGGAACTGCTCGTGGCTCGCGAGGTAGATCGCTCCTCGCGTCCTGGTCTATCTCCACTCACGATCTGTATCACGAGATGCAATGAGTTCCTATTCTGGGATGTTTGAATGCCTCCATTTGATGATTTTTTGCTTAAGAGCGGTTCCTCGTCGGTTTCTGGCTTTGTAATAACAATATTATTTATGGACAAATTATTAAAAGAGCCGGTCTAATTTTATCATAAAATTAGATCAATCAAAACCCACATTCTATTAACAAGCCCATTTTATCTTACTCTAACCCAATACTACTATTCCTAGACATTTAGCACCATTCTAGTTGTTCATTCTCTTCTCCTTTCCTTATTTCAATTTTAGTTTCGAAATATAACAAACGATTCTTAAAAAAAACATATGACTTATCGAATGAATTAAAGTAGTCACTACATGGATTAAATTAATCACTAAATAAATTTAACACTAAGTATTGAATAAACTAAATAGGTCACGAAATGAAATAAATAGGTCACAAAATGGATTAAACTGGTCTTTATTTTCAGAAGACGATTTGTTGATTTTCTCTTCTTATTATTGGGCCTATTAGACCGTTGCCTAATTTTATATTTAAAGTAGGCAGTATCTTATAAGACCATCTGTTATTTATAAGCTTTCTCTCATAAAATGAAGTTATTATGAGAATACTTTCTCCCAACTTTGCACTTTTCTCTTGCTCTTAAAAATTATCATCATCACAATTCTACACAGAGCTTTGTTTTCATTGAGTGATATTCATAGTTAGTGTGACTATCATTTTTCTTCTTTGTGTCTTGAAGTTGAATTTCTTGCAACCCCTGCTCAACTGCGGAGTCGGAATAGTGCTTTTAGAAAAGTGATTCTCACGTCTAAAAGAGTTTTTGTTCATAGTTATTGTTTTCTTCTCATCCATTACTTGCACTAACACAAATGACCAAAAATACACTCCTATATACGATGAATGAACTCGGTTTCATATTTACAGGAAAAGGAAATATGGTTACTCACGAAAATCACTTTCCACATCAGTAATATTTTTTCGTCCCACCAAATAAAGCCTTACCAAAACTAATAAAAAAATTCTATTAACACAAGGTTGCCCCTTTTGTTTTAAAAAAAAACACACTAGTGTGAGATCTCTCATGGATCACTTCAATCCGTCTTGTGTGGACCCGATTCACATTAAAAAATAGTGTGTACCAGGCTCCAGACACGTGACCCACGACAAACTATTACTTCAAAGTCGTCTATATCACAAATCTACACACTATATCATAAATAGATACATTATATCAGATAGAAATACACTATAGCATATATAGAAAATATTACGTACGAAAACGCAATATACTACAAACAATATATCATAAATAGATACACTATGTCACACAAAAATACACTAGCATATATAGAAAATATTATATAACAAGCAAGACTTGGTCTAGTGGAAAGGAGTGAGCCTTCCAACCTTGAGGTTGGAGGTTCAATCCCCACTAGGGACACTTTGAGAGTAGGATTTCCCTTATCATTCCCCCTCTCTCAAAGTGTCTGGCCCATTAGGACCCAACAGAGTACGGGCCACTTCTTCTTAACAAATAAAAAAAATATAGAAAATATTACCTAGAATAAGTGAGACGTAGAGTGAAAGTTGTAATCATTACTTAAAGTAAGCGAGTGAAAATATCACGTAAACAGAAACACAAAATACATAGGGAATTTTTACACGTTCATAGAATATCTAATTTTCATAATCTATATATATATATTAAAAAGCGTAAGCATAGAATGCACTCCGCCACGTGTTACTCTCCATTCTTTACAACAATATTCTATCAAGGTTCCTCTCATAAAAAATGCCAATTGTCCATGAGAAATTTCGAACCCGCAACCTCTAGTGTGGAAGATAAATGCTCTAACCATTGTGCTACTACATTTTTGTTGCTTCTTTTATCAATACTAATAATGATATTAATGATATTATATATTTTCAATGAAAAACAATAATTAAGGTATAATATTTTAATTACATTTATGAATAAAACTACTAATCCATGACTTTTTACTAACATCTTTCTACACCAAATTTTAGTTGTCTTGAAGTACTAAAGTATTATACATATAAATCCCAGACTATCGCCTGAGCCTAAATACTAACTTATTATTAAACACAATTAAAGATATAAACGTTTAAAAGTGTGCATTGGAAGGTGTAAAAGTTGTTCATGTTGCCATTAATATAAAACTGAAAAAGTATATTATCACGCATAATATAATTATTTGACACATAGATATACTATATCATGCATCCAGTGAATGAAAGTTGTAAAAGTCACGTAGTATGGATCGCGGTGCAGACTAATTAATGTGCATCCGGGTTCGGTTCCAAATTTTTTTATTTTTAGGATCACTTGATGTTAGTAATGTCGGTGGTCCGTGAATGTTTGACACCCCTTACCCAAATTAAACCTTAATCAATCATAAATTAGTAATGAACCAAATAAAATCGAACCCTCCATTGTAACTAATCTCACCACGTGGAACCATCCTAGGTGTCACCATAAACTCCATCAAACTATGAATTTCCACTCACTAACTCACATCCTTCTCTCTGACTTCTGCGCGCACACACTCACTCACTCCCTTACTAAGACGCCCGATTTGTACTTCAGATCTTGCACTGCAATCTTCATGGTACTACTATTTCATTCTTCTTTTCTCTTACCTTTTTATTTGCTCATAAAATCTGCAATCTGATTTTAGATCTTACATTATAATATGCCACTTCTTTCTACTCCTTTTTAGCTTACTTCAATTTGCCATTTATAGATCTGAATTTTACTTTGTTCTTTTTATTTATTCGAAGCTGATATTGTTCTATTTGCTACTTTAATTACGTAGATTTTGATTTTTTTTTTTAATATTTTATTTTGTAACTGAAGCTAATTGATATGAGAATTACGGGTTTTTCAGCTGTTGGATTCTATTTTATCCTGTTTGATTTCTCTTTTTGATTACTGGCTCTTGCAAATTGTGTTTTTGATAAGATTTTTTTTTGTCTAAACTACTTATGATCATATGCATCTTGTGAGTTTTAAAACCTTATGTGATTTATGTTTAATCTAACTTCCTTATCTATTCAATACCGGTATCTTTCACTACCAATTAGTGGTTTTTCGGCCAAAATGAGTGGCCTTTTTGCTTGGAAAACTACCAATTTTGGTATTTGGCTGGAAAAATCACCCGTTTTGACCGGAAAACCATCCATTGGTGGTGAAAGCTACCGATATTGCATATATAATGTAGTTACAAAAGATGCTTAAACCTACATAGGTAGTTGTTGGCAAAAATCGTTTTTGATATAATTATGCTCTAAATTGATGTCGGCGAGTTTTATTTCATTTTCTTTTTGGCTAATTGTGTAAATTGTATTTTGCTGGGTTCTCAGTGATATATAGGGTTTTGTGTTGAAGCTGTGATTTGGAAAGATGCTTGGACGTTCTCCCCTTTCGAGGACTGGGAGCTTTAGGCCCGAAAACTTGGGCCAACATGCTTTAGCTATGATTGGAAATGTGTGTTTCAGTATCTTTGTTGTTGGTGTTTTGATTTTCACTATTATTGCTGCAACCTATGAGCCTGAAGATCCCCTTTTTCACCCATCCGATAAGATATCCAACTTTCTTACATCGACATCGAATGCCACGTTCGAGTCAGATAATACTGTTATAAAGACTGGGGAGGATTTTATGGCAGCAAATCAGACTGCTTTTAATACTTTTATAAACATTACGGATGTAGCTGATAATGCTGAGATTGCGGCTAGTACGGGTTTTGAGTGTGAGGGTGAAGTTGGTAAACCAATTGATTGTAAGGATCCAGAAGTTTTCCATACTATGATGAGAGCTGCCATTGAGAAATTTAAGGATATTCATTTCTATCGATTTGGAAAACCAGTACGTGGTTCGGAGGATAATAACTGTGATATGGCGTGGAGGTTTAGACCCAAAGAAGGGAAGACTGCTTCACTTTATAAGGATTATCGGAGATTTGTCATCTCTAAGTCTGAGAATTGCTCTTTGACTGTGACTGATATAGGTGAGTACCATAGTGGTGTTAATGCGAGGAAGAGGAAGCCAAAGAAGCAAGCTGTCTTTGAAAAAGAAGCCCAACAAGGTGAAGTGGCTTCTTTGCCGGTTGTTGGAGAGATGGTAAATGATAGTCTTCCTGTTGTTGAATCAGAAGCCGCATTCAAGAATGGGACATACTTGTACTATGCTGGGGGTGGAGATCGTTGTAAGAGCATGAATCACTACCTCTGGAGTTTCTTGTGCGCACTTGGAGAAGCTCAGTATTTGAACCGTACATTGATCATGGACTTGACCATATGTCTATCATCTATGTACACAAAGACGGGCCAAAATGAGGAAGGGAAAGATTTTCGATTTTATTTTGACTTTGAGCATTTGAAAGACGAAGCCTCAGTATTGGACCAAGTCCAGTTTTGGACAGATTGGAATAAGTGGCAAAGAAACGACAGACTGAGTCTACATCTTGTGGAAGATTTCAGGGTTACACCTATAAAGCTCAAGGATGTGAAGGATACTTTAATCATCAGAAAGTTTGGTACTGTTGAACCTGACAATTACTGGTATCGTGTGTGTGAAGGAGAGGCAGAATCTGTTATCCAAAGACCGTGGCACATGTTATGGAAGTCGAGAAGATTGATGGACATTGTTTCTGCAATCGCCGCGAAGTTGAACTGGGACTATGATTCTGTTCATATTGTAAGAGGGGAGAAAGCGATGAACAAAGAACAATGGCCTAATCTGGACAGGGATACCTCGCCTGATTCTCTTCTTACAACACTGAAGGACAAGATTGAAGAAGGAAGAAACCTCTATATTGCCACGAATGAGCCTGACAGGTCATTCTTCGACCCCTTGAAAGACAAGTACACAACCCATTTTCTAGACGAGTATAAAGATCTTTGGGAAGAAAACAGTGAGTGGTACTCTGAGACTACGAAGCTCAATAATGGGGCTCCTGTTGAGTTTGATGGCTACATGAGGATATCAGTTGATACAGAAGTGTTTTTGAGGGGGAAAAAGCAGCTCGAGACCTTCAATGACCTCACTAGTGATTGCAAAGACGGGGTAAACACTTGCAGTACTTCCTCTAGATAGTAAAAATCGAATGTGTATGTTTTTGTCAAAATGATTCTACCATCCTAGAAATTCACATTTGTTTAATTGAATCAAGAGCCTTGCCTTTCATTTTATTAGCTTCCACTTGTTATAGTAGGATAATTTTTTCTTCCGAGCAATACAGATGCAAGGATTTTGAGTATTTCTCAGTTTCTAGCATGTATCTAGTCAGAGAAAAAGAAAGACAATAGGTATGTTGTATCTTTCACTCCAATCTTTGCTCGATGTAGCGCCTGTATTATGAATTATAATCTGAAGTTTCCCTTTTGTTTTCGTCTACTTAAAACTATTATTGGTAGGATAAGTTTCTAATTAGTCGAGTTGGAGACTGGGAGGGTCAGGCAAGGGAATCACAACAGTGGTAACTAAGATTGTGGAAATTCTTGATCTTACAGAAGTTGAATTCCAGTGAATGAGGTTAAATACTCTATAAATGTCTCACATTTGATTTGCGTCTTCAATGTTCTGATCATACAACAAGCATGTCTCTGTTCTGGCATATCTATCAACAGGCTATGATATCAATGAGTCCTGGATACTCGGAGTCGTTGAGCTATGCTGATATATTTGCTTTTAGTAATTCTGATATTGCTGATAATGTTGCTGTTTTTATGAAAACCTGTACTTTTCTGCAGCATAATCATCCATCAGTTACTGTACTTTTAGACCTTTAGGAAGTATATTTCATTATTTTCCTTCCTTCGTCAATGCTTGAATAATCTCCAAAATAATCGAGTATTTTTGGAGCTACAAAAGAAGTTTGTAGCTGATGATTATAAATTACCAGAATAGGATGACAGTTCTAGGTAAAGAGTCTTGAATAATTTTCAAGGAAATCTAGAGACTGCTAGATCATTCTCTTCTATTAGAGTATGTATTGTATTTATGTTAATTATACTTCCTCCGTTTTTTTTTAAAAGTGACACTTTCTATATAAGGAAGTTTGGAATTAGTCGTGACACTTTCTTTTTTGGGCAAATCTTTCTCTCTATCTCTCTCCTCTCACATGGGTTCCCTTCTTTCTTTCTCTATATCTCTTTCCTCTCCAAAAATTGCCTAGGAGTCCGTGAAATTAAAAGTGTCACAACTAATAAAAAACGGAGGAAGTATTATTTTTGATAACTTGCCTTGTATAGTTATGGTAAGTATTCTAGGTTGTAACTCTATATATTGACCTCACTAATGCATACCCTAATCAAGGGATTAAACCATCTCACATGGTAATCAGAGCAAGGTAGGATTTTTTCTCCTTCCTGTGCAACCAGCCACTGCCACGGCAGCAGCTCTTCCCCCCACTCGTTTTCTTCTCTTCCTGACCTCCAGCCATGGCTGGCGCACCTGCAACAGACCTAACAGCACCGCCTAAGGGTGGTCTTCATCCGGTTTACACCGTGAGCAATATCCTCCACAAAGTCCGAGCATTGGACGGCACCAAGATCACTTATTATTCGTGGGTCAAGCTTTTTAAACTCCATGCTTGTGGCTACAAGGTTTTACACCATATCGATGGCGCCCCATCTCCGAAAACTACGGATCCCGATTACGAATCGTGGCGAGAAATTTACTCTCATGTTCTCCAATGGATTTATGGCTCTCTTTCCGATGATCTTTGCGTTCGGATTCTTGAACCCGACACCACGGCTTATGAGGCGTGGATGAAACTTCAAAATTTATTTCACAATAATAAGGGTTCCCGGGCTTCCACACTTGAACATGAGTTCAATAATCTCAAACTTGAATCTATGTCGTCTCTTGACGATTATTGCCACCGACTTAAGGATTTGGCGGACCAATTGTCTGATGTTGATAGCTCGGTCTCTCAACCACGGTGAGTGCTTCGTGGTCTTCCTGTGGAATTTGATACGGTGGCCTCTTTTATTAATCAACAAATTCCGTCTTTTAAGACTGCTCGTAGTATGCTCCAACTAGAGCAACAACGCAAGGCCCTTCGTGATGACGTTGTCCCGAGCCCGGCTGCCCTTGTAGCACCGTCATCACCCCCTCCTGACCCACCGGCGTGGACTGACCAGTCGCGGTCACAGCAGAGCAGCGTCCTCAGCAGCGACGCAACAACAGGGGCCAACAGCAGCCGCGACACTCACAGCAGCAGCGCGGACCAGTAGCAGCATCTGCCAGTCGTCCCGCGACGACGTTCACAGCTCCGCAGTCACCCTACTATCCTCCGTGGGGCCCTTCTCCTTACCATTGGGGTTGCCCGCCATGTCCCTACCCCACGCACAGCGGGTGGGTACCTCCACAGCAGCCGCGACCTCCTCATTGGCGTGGCCAATCGCGCTCATCATCAAATCAGTCCCGCAATTATGGACATGCTCATTTAACTGATTTCGATGCCTTAGAGCCCACGGATATTGGTGCGGCATTTCAGACTATGTCACTTCAACAACCCGATGATTCTTGGTATATGGATACGGGCGCTTCCTCTCATTTAACTGCGGATCCAGGTACTATTGTCCATTCGTCTAATTTGAGTAATATTCGTTCTATTTATGTTGGCAATGGCAATTCTATTCCAGTTATGAGTTCCGGAACTTCCCAAATCCCGACCTCTACCCGTCCCCTAACCCTTAACAATGTGCTATACACTCCTCAAATTATTAAAAATCTCATTTCTGTCCGTCAATTCACTAAGGATAATCATGTGTCTGTTGAATTTGACCCTAATGGTTTTTCTGTGAAGGACCTTCGGAGTGGGAATACTATTATGAGGAACAACAGTAATGGGGACCTCTATCCTGTCTCGTCATCATCTTCCACACCTTCACATCCCTCCGCCTACATCACTCATTCTTCTCATGATTTGTGGCATGATCGTTTAGGCCATCCCGGACCGAATGTCATGGACTATCTTAGAGTTAATTTATGCATTAAATGTAATAAAGGACGTGGATCCTCTTTATGTAATTCATGTCAAATTAGTAAACACAAACGACTACCTTTTTATGATTCTACTTCCTCCACTATTGCTCCTTTTGATATTATTCATAATGATTTGTGGACATCGCCTCTATTGAGCAAAAGTGGTTATAAGTATTATCTTGTGCTTATGGATGATTATACTCATTAGGTATGGGTGTATCCCCTCAAATATAAATCTGAAGTGTTTGCTAAATTCCTCCAGTTTAGTGCATATGTTTGTACCCAATTCAATCTTCCTATTAAATCATTTCAATGTGATTTGGGTCGTGAATTTGATAATACTCCCTTCCATAAGTTTGTTGTGACAAATGGTCTTATATTTCGATTCTCGTGTCCTCAAACTTCTTCTCAAAATGGTAAAGCCGAAAGAATGATTAGACGACTTAATGAAATCGTGCTTTCCCTTCTCTATCACGCCTCTCTCCCTCCCTCCTTCTGGGTTGAGGCTCTCCATACCTCTGCCTATCTCCACAATATTCTTCCCGTCAAGTCCCTCTGCTTCCGCTCCCCTACTTCTCTTCTCTATCATAAGCATCCCTCCTACGACCATCTTCGTGTGTTTGGATGCCTATGCTACCCTAATCTCTCCTCCAAACGTCCTCACAAACTTGCCCCTCGCTCCACTAGATGTGTCTTCTTAGGATACCCATCTAATTATCGAGGTTACCGTTGTCTTGATCTCTCCACAGGCCAAGTAATCCTCTCTCGTCATGCCACGTTTGATGAAAACGTCTTTCCTTTTCGTGACATGCCCTCCTCTCCCCATTCTACCTCTGCTTATCACTTCTTGGATCCTGACTTCACTCCCACTTTTCCCCTCACTCACTCTAACACATTCTATCCTCCTCCTCCGGCCCCCATTGCCCACGTTCCTTCTCGTTCCACTCCCACTTCCATTCCCACTCCGCCCATGTCCACTCCTCCTCAGCCCACTCCCCCTCAGCCCACTACCCCTCAGCCCACTCCCCACTGACCCCAATACCTCATCATCTCACACTTCGTCTGCCCCTCCCATCACTCGCCCCATTATTCATTACACACGCAGGCCTAAACCTCCACAACCCACCCCTATTCTCCATCGCCTTCCCCCTATCTCTTCACCACAACCCGAAACTCCCCCACTCTCCACTCCTCCTCCACCACCTCCCCCTCCACCACCAGCTCCACGTCGTCGACCACCACCACCTCCACCTTCACACACTATGACCACCCGTGCCCGCAATGGCATTTATACCCCCCTCACCCGCACAAACCTCCTTGTCACCGCCCCCACATCACTTTCCCCCCTACCCAAATCACACCTCTTTGCCCTCCGTGACTCTAACTGGAATAAAGCCATGCAGGACGAGTATCGTGCTCTTATTGATAATCATACATGGGACTTGTTTCCGCGGCCACCTGGTGCGCATATTATTCGGAGTATGTGGTTGTATCGTCATAAATTTAACTCTGATGGCTCTTTGGCTCGATATAAAGCCCGGTTGGTTGGCAATGGAAAGAATCAGCAGGTTGGGCTAGATTGTGATGAGACTTTCAGTCCGGTTGTAAAACCGACCACCAATCGTACTGTGCTTGGGCTTGTTGTGTCTCGTTCTTGGCCTATCCATCAGTTGGATGTCAAGAATGCTTTTCTGCATGGTGATTTGAAAGAAACTGTGTATATGCATCAGCCCCTAGGCTTTGTTGATCCCTCTATGCCTCATCATGTGTGTCAGCTCCGTAAATCTCTTTATGGTCTTAAGCAAGCACCTCGTGCTTGGTATCAGCGGTTTGCTAATTTTTGTTTATCCCAGGGATTTCGCAGCAGTGTTTGTGATACTTCATTATTCATCTATAGGCATGGGACTGACATCGCCTACCTCTTGCTTTATGTGGATGATATCATTTTGACTGCCTCTAGCACTGCTATTCTTGATCGTATTATTGGTACACTGTCTCGTGAGTTTGCTATGACTGACCTTGGATCACTCCATCATTTTCTTGGCATTACTGCTTCTCGTACTTGTACAGGTCTTTTCCTATCTCAAGAACAGTATGCCAAACACATCCTGGCTCGTGCTTCCATGACATGGTGCAATCCTGTCTTTACCCTGTTGATACCACATCGAAGCTCAGTGCCACTGATGGTCCTCCTGTAAAGGACCCCACTCTTTACCGCAGCCTTGCTGGCGCCCTCCAGTACCTCACATTCACTCGTCCTGACATAGCTTATGCCGTTCAGCAGATATGCCTCTTCATGCATGCACCTCGTGAGCCTCATTTTCACTTTCTCAAACGAGTGCTTCGCTATGTCAAAGGTACTCTTCAGCATGGACTTAGTATTTCTGCCTCTAAGTCTCACTCCCTCACAGCTTACTCTGATGCTGATTGGGCCGGCTGCCCTTATTCACGTCGCTCTACCTCTGGCTACTGTGTTTTTCTTGGTGATAACCTTGTCTCTTGGTCCTGCAAAAGACAAGCTACAGTCTCTCGTTCCAGTGCGGAGGCTGAGTATCGTGGTGGTTGCAAATGTTGTGGCTGAAACTAGCTGGATTCGCAACTTGCTTCTTGAGCTTCACTTGCCCATTCGCACTGCTACTATGGTTTACTGTGATAACATTTCTGCAGTGTATCTCTCTGGCAACCCTGTTCAGCACCAACGAACAAAACATGTTGAGCTTGATATCCATTTTGTTCGTGAAAAAGTTCAAGTTGGTCACATTCGCGTCTTGCATGTCCCTTCTGAGCATCAGTATGCCGACATCTTCACCAAAGGCTTGCCTCGACAGCTTTTCACTCGTTTCCGATCCAGCCTGTGCGTTTGTTCTCCTCCCGCTCCGACTGCGGGGTGTATTAGGGTATATATTGTATTTATGTTAATTATATTATTTTTGATAAATTGCCTTGTATAGTTATGGTAAGTATTCTAGGTTGTAACTCTATATATTGACCTCACTAATTCATACCCTAATCAAGGGATTAAACCATCTCACATCTTCATCTGAGTGTGATTCTTCCTGATTTTGAAGATGAAAGATCAATCTGTAAAATGTCTGTTTCGAGTTAAGAATTAGAGTTGGTCTACAATCAACCAGTAAATTCATAGAAGTAAGATTTTGTTTAGGAGTAAACCCTTGTGCATTTTGAGCGTGGTAAAAATTGAGTGGAGGCCCGAGGCTTGCGTTGTGCGTAGTCAAAGTCGAGTTGTGGATAGCAGCGCATTGTCATGTGCCTTTGTGAGAGCACGATTGTCCGTCAGTTACAAAAGGTCTTGTGGTGTCTAAAGGCATGATGGTGTGGTTCTGTTGCTGATCGTTATGGCTTGGTTCCAAAACCACAATCATGTCAGCACTGCGGTTAGGTTGCTGATTGTTCTGGCTCGTTTGGAAAACCACAATCATGTATGTTATGTAGCATTCATGGTCGGATGGCATTTGTACGCGAGGCTTCTTCCATTTCATGTAGACTTATCGTGATTAGAGCTGTCAAAATTTCACACGACACGAACCGGATACGAAATAAGTGGGTTAGTGTTAAGCATTCTTGACACGTTTACTTAAACGGGTCAACACGAGTTTAATCGTTTAATAAACAGGTCGGGTTAGTGTTGAGATTTTCAACACGAAACTGATACGGTTTTATCCGTTTAATTTAAAAACGTAGATATATATAAACTTATAGTATGATATGAAGGTAACAAATAGAAATTTTGTACTTCATTCTTTAAATTTCAGTAAAAAAAGGATAAATTGTACTTTACCACCTTTATTTTACAGCTTTTTGTAAACTACCACCTTTTAGTTTTTTTTTTAAAATACCACCTTTACTCTTACAAATGTTTATATACTCCCACCTGATAACGGATTCCGTCAATTCTTCTGTGAAATGGGCCCCACTTTTAACTATTGAGGTTAAAAAATCCTAAACCCTCATATCTTTCATATGATTTTCCCTCTCTTTCCTCTAATCTCTCTTTTTCTCCTCTAATCTCTCTTCACTCTCACCCACCATGGATACACAAACTCAAGCTTTCAACCCCCTTCTCTAACCTCGAATCCTGACATTTTACCCAAAAAGACCTCCAAAAATCACTCCGCAAATCCAACCGTCTTACCTCTCAATCTCCACATGAACCCCTCACCCAATCCCAGAAAGATGAATTCTTCCATGAATCTGAATTCAGAACAATATCTCTAGAATACAGAGAATTCACCAAAGCCATTGATACAAAACCCAAGTTCTCAAATTTGAAAGGAAGCCATGAGAATCTTTGGATAGAGAAAATATGAGGGAATTGGCAACTGGGTTTGAAGGGAAAGAATCTAATTTTGGTGGGAAGTTGAAGTCTGAACATTTAAGGGAATTGGGTTTGATTTTTAAAGAGAGAAAGATTGAAGCTTTGTCTTCATTTCTTGATGATGATATTAATTGGAAGAAGGTATGTTAGAAGAGGAAAATGCAAATGGGGGATTTACTCGGCGTTGAGTTAGTGAAGTTGAGGCTATTAGGATCCTTGTTGACATTTTATCCAAACTCAAGGATTTCTTGGTTGAAGGAAGGTGATCTTAAATTTATGAGGAGAGAGAAAGAGAGAATAAAAGAGAAATGGGGTTAAGGGGGGTATTTAACTAAGTTTGTAATTAGTGGGCCCCATTATACGATTTTTTTGACAGATTCTGTTATCAGATGGGAGTATATAAACATTTGTAAGAGTAAAGGTGGTAGTTTAAAAAACAAAAACTAAAAGGTGGTAGTTTACAAAAAGCTGTAAAATAAAGGTGGTAAAGTACAATTTACCCTAAGAAAAAAGGTTAGTGGTTAGCCAAACATGAATTCACACTATGACAATACAAAATTAGGCACAAAAAATTGATTTATCATCATAATTTTTAAAACATATGGCTTAAACAGGTTAAATGGGTTGACACGACTAACCTTTTAAATAAACAGGTCAGGTTAGTGTCAAGGGTCTTTGACACGATTAGTTAAATAGGTCGGTTAGTGTCAAGGATTCTCGACACATTTATTTTTAACACGAAGTTGACATGACACGACCTATTTGACAGGTCTAATCGTGATGATATAATAACGGAGTATAACCTTGTCTTTGTTGTCCTAGCAATATTGTTTCCTAGTTTCAGCATAATTAAGATGGTTGCAAACCCGTGTAGTATTAGTTGACTTAAGAAGATCGTTTTAACTTGGGATTTGAGCTGAATTTGGATAAATATTGTGATCAAGCCCCTCTTTAGTGCTTAATAGATGGCAGATAACTGATATATTAACTAATTTGATTAGCTGATAGAATTAGTTAATTTGACCAATTGTTTGAATTAACTGTTTTTGTAAAAGTGTTTGGTAAGATTAACTAATAATTGATAGATGATTTTCTGTAAAATGACATATAAGGATATGTGCTAAAAAAGATACTTTTTGAAAGAAATAATGGACAAGATGATTTTTCACAATTGTTGGTCTTTCACAATTATTGTTTTACAAAACTATGAAGAAAAAATAGCAATATGCAACTTCTTCATTTTTAGAGTTTTGGTTTCTGAAACTCCATGCAAACATATTTTTACCAAACACAATCCAGATCTTTATGCATACAGGAAGTCTTGTGTGCGGCTTGCCGCATGATTAACAAAACGTGTGGCGCGCGCATAATGACTATTTAAGTGGAGTTAGAAAGTTTTCTTTTTTTGGGGGGGTTACCAAGTGTATTGCGGGTTATTGACTATTTAGGGGGTTAGAAGAGTTACTAACTGTTGTAGGGGGTTACTAATTGTTTGAAGGCTTACCAACTGCTTAGGGGTTACTAGTTCTTTGAGGAGGAGTAACTGATTTTGTGGACGGGGCGTTACCGATTATTTTGGGGTGGAGGGTTACTGACAATTAAGAGTAAGGGTTACCAACTATTTTGGGTGAGTTTGGAAAGCGAAAGAGTAATGTCTAAGTTACTAAATAGTCCCGCCAAACCATTAATTAATGGTGTGGCCAACCGCATATAGGAATTTGTGCTATGCATATAGAAATAGGGAGGTATTTGAATTTTAATGTACTATTTTTTAGTTGTATATTTAATTGTTTTATAAAGTATTGAACATACGACCATCTTTATGAACATATAACCATCTTAATATAGCTAATAGATTATGATAGATACTTTATATTTCATATACAATTAGGATTTGACGTTTAGTAGCATACTAGTTCTTGGATATTTAGCTTATTGTTAGATTTACTTCATGTAATGTTAGATTAGATTGTTTGGTTAATGTGTCATAACTTAAATAACATTAGAATAATAGTTGTTGGAAAAAATGAACCAAGGCTCCGTTTGTTTTGACGGATTTCACGGAAAAGTATTTTCTGGTAAAATGATTTTCAATGGAAAATATGATTGTAAAACACATTTTCCTTTGTTTGTTTTGATGATGGAAAACCTAGGGGGAAAAGGAAATGGTAGTAAAAAGGAGTGGAATGATGGAAGAAGTGAACAATGAGAAGTAAGGAGTATGATGGAAAATGTGGCATACCTTGATTAGAAAAGGAAAATGGTTGTCCATTTTGAAAGAGATTTTTTCCACCTTGAGAAAATGGTTTTTCTCCCTTAACAAAACAAACAAAGGAAAATGGAAAGATGGGGGAAAATCGTTTTCCGAAAAGATTTTTTCCTCCAAAACAAACAGAGCCCAAATAAACAACAATAGAAGTCACGAAATGTGTCCAACAATGCCGATGCAAGGCACCACCCACGAACTGGGCTACTTGCGGCCTGCGGCCTTGGTCGCCCTCGCTAACCGCGACCGTCTTTGCGACTCGTGATCAGTTTGATGGTAGTATGCCTTCATTTGAAGGTTTTTAATGCCCTAAGCGGTTAGCATTGTTTTTCCGGTTTGTAGCAACGTTATTATATATGATTTATAGTCATATGATGAAGGTTATAGAGTTTTTATTCTCTCCATTTCCTTACACTCTCTCTTGCTTAATAAATTCATTTATCATTTCAATTCCCACAAAAAGCTTTGATCTCGTGAAATTCAGACTGAGTGTAACTTTCATTGTTATTCTTTGTATCTCACAAGTGAACTCCGTGCAACCCGTGCTCAAGTGTAGTGCCGGGAATATTGCTTTTGGGAAAGTGATTCACATGCCTAGAAGAATTTGTTCATAGTTTTTGTTGTTTTCCTTTCACCCGATACTTTGATCTAACAATCGAAAAGCATTATCCTTTGAAGATGGCAATGATTCGTAAAATGACAACTGTTGCATTTTTTGGTAGAAAAAGACTGTCCAATATGGACACGTGACGCATTGTAGGATGATGGTTAAAATTGGTGATGACAATCTTGACATCACCCTCTTTCCTCATTCATTCATTTTTGCCAATTGTTAAATACATTCTCTTTATTCATGACCCATTTTTGGTACCGTTGGGTGCACTCTTAGGGTATTTAGAGAAATTTAGAGATAATTCTTTAGTATTTGATCAACCAAGATCCCAATTTTTGATATAAAAATTCTTTTACTAAACCAAACAATAATGGTAGTTGTTGAATGATGAAGGCTTCTTCTTTATCATCACAAAAATCAAGCAGCCATCAAAACTATTTATAAATTCAAGTTTTCAACTAAGCTGCAACTTGCAAGGCACAATGTTATTAAACATAACTGTGTCATGCAACATATTTTATATAATTGTGAGGTGTATTAATGATGATATGGTTGGTCGTTGAAAATTGAAATCATATGGTAGGGAGACATTGTATTCTTGCGGCAATATCCCTTGTAAGCTGACCAACCGCTAGGGTGTTCATCAGTCGTCATGCCCAAAAATATTCTTGTTTTTTCAATAATTAGTAAAAACTCATTCACACACGAAGTTTTTTGGGGCAGTGTTTACTTGGGCAAGAAACATTTTCAGCGAAAACTAAATTCTCCATTTTTTTTGGGTTAATTTATAATGAGTGGAAAGTAGTTTTTCAAATAGCAGAAATTAGCTTTTCAACATGAAAACAATTTGCTTCTCCAGGGAGGGAAGCCACAATATCCTCTCTAATCTTCACCTTCCTAGTTCCTCCCATCCATGCATGGCTGCATGCTCCCTTTTCAATTTCATTTTGATTTTCTTTTTTGCTAACTTTTCGTGCGTGGAACTAAACAAAAGAAAAAATAATGTACAAAAGAGTTTTCATAGGAAAATAATATTTCTACGGAAATGACTTTTCCACTGATAATATTTTCCGGAGCCTGATGATTGTGAATTTGTAAGGTTTTTTCTTTCTTCCTTATTTTGCTTAGTTCTTGACTAAACAAGAACAAACTAGAACGCACAATACAACACTTAATTCCTTTTCTTTTAAAGATAATTGACTATTCATTCTTCTAATATCGGCTAAAATACCCACTCCCCTTCACAAATACCAAAGGTAATCAATTAGTTACACAACGAACTTATAGATTGATAATAAATTTGGTGATTGATCCCTGAAGCTTGAAAGTTTTGAAAAACAAAGTGGAACAACTAAAAAATAGTTAACAAATTGTCCACAAATCGCATAACAAACCGTGCCAAAACCCGATTTTAGATTTTATTAGGATTGGTAACAATCATTTATGTGGTTACAATTTTTCTGAAACATCAATTGTGTGCAATGTTAGACAGAATGAAAAAGTTCTTCATGCTTCACGAGTTTTACAAATCTTTCTAAGCTGCATTGACATCCTTAGCCCCGTCAAGATAAGGGAGCAAAGAAAAGATTTGGCACAAATGCAATTTAAAGTCAAACCTGGCGGGTACGGGGTACCTGTTGGCTGGTAGCATACTGCATACTATACAATATACACATACTATTAATAATATATATAATTTGAAGGAAACAACAATATGAATGGCGCAAAACCCAGTTTCAATCCAATGACTAAACAAATAATTCTCTTCTTCCTTCTTCTCTTTGTACTCAATTCCTTATCATTTGTATTTTCAACCAGACATTATCTTTCAAGAGGCTCTTCTTTAACTGTCAATGATGATTTCCTCACTTCCTCTGACAACACTTTCACCTGTGGATTTTACAGTATTGTTACTAATGCATACTGGTTCTCAATCTGGTACACTAGTTCAAATGAAAGAACTGTTGTTTGGTCGGCCAACCGAGACCGGCCCGTTAATCAACGAGGCTCAAGGCTATCTCTAAGACACAATGGTGTAATGGTGTTAACAGACTTTGATGGCTCAACAGCTTGGGAAACAAACACTACAACTTCAGAAGTTGACAGAGCTGAACTTCTCAATACAGGAAACCTTGTTCTTAAGGATGAAAATGGTAATATTCTTTGGCAAAGCTTTGATTTTCCTACTGATACTTTGCTTCCTCATCAACTTTTTACCAAGAGTAAAAGATTAGTGTCTAGTATTGGTCCTCAGATATTTGGTTCTGGGTATTTTAATTTCTTTTATGATAGTGATAATACACTTAAGTTGATATATGATGGACCTGAAATTTCAAGCATTTATTGGCCTAATATTGCTTTTAGTATCTATCAGAATGGTAGAACGAATTACAATAGTAGTAGAATTGCGGTACTTGATGATATGGGTAGTTTTACTTCAAGTGATCAGCTACAGTTTAATGCTTCAGATTCAGATATAGGTGGTCATTTAAGGATCAAACGAAGGTTAACGTTGGATTATGATGGGAATTTGCGTGTTTATAGCTTGAACGAGTCGTTTGGGTTTTGGAATGTAACATGGCAAGCGGTTGCAAAACCGTGTGATATTCATGGTGTTTGTGGTAGAAATGGTATTTGTGCTAATACGCCAGAACCGAAATGTAGTTGTCCTCCTAACTATGAACCCACTGATTTAAGTGATTGGAGCCGAGGGTGTAAGCCAGTTTTCCAGAGGAATTGCTCAGACTCCGAGTTTGTTGAGATTACCCATGTTGATTACTATGGGTTTGATCTCAATGCCAGCCGCCCTGCTTCTTATGAAGATTGTAGACAGATATGCTTGGAAGATTGCCGTTGTCAGGCATTTAGCTATAGACTTACTGGTGAAGGAATGTGTTTCACAAAAAGTGCCCTTTTTAATGGATTCAGGTCTGTTAATTTCCCGGGTAGCATTTATCTTCGAGTACCAAGAAGTAGTGTACAGACGCTGAATCCTGGACTTAATGTGTCTCGTCTTGATTGTGGGATCAGCGGGCAAGGTAAAGTAGTTGTATTACCCATCACATATGACACCACAAATCAAAAATTCAAGTGGGTTTATCTGTATTCATTTGCTTTCATCATTGGTGCACTAGAAGTAATTGTTTTAATAGCAGGGTGGTGGTTTCTGTTTAGGAAGCATGGCTTTTCATCTTCAATGGAAGATGGATACCGTGCCATTTCTAATCAGTTTAGGAGCTTCAGCTACAACGAGCTGAAGATTGCAACGAGAAAATTCAAGGAAGTTTTAGGACAAGGGAGCTTTGGTGCAGTTTACAAGGGTGTTCTGACAGATGAGAGAGTAGTTGCTGTAAAGAAATTAGGGGATATAATCCAAGGGGAGGAAGAATTCTGGGCAGAAGTAAGTACAATTGGTAAAATCAACCATATGAACCTCGCAAGAATGTGGGGTTTTTGTTGTGAAAAGAAACAAAGACTCTTAGTCTATGAGCATGTGGAAAATGGATCTTTGGACAAACACTTGTTCTCATCCCAAACTTGTCTAAGTTGGAAAGAGAGATTCAAAGTCGCATTAGGCACGGCTAAAGGCTTAGCATACCTTCACCATGAGTGTCTCGAATGGGTTATCCACTGTGATGTCAAACCAGAAAATATACTCTTGGACGAGGATTTCGAGCCAAAGATTTCAGACTTTGGCCTTGCAAAGTTATGTCAAAGAGGGAGTCATGGTTCATCTGAGTTCACCAGGGTAAGAGGCACAAAAGGTTATATGGCTCCTGAATGGGCAATGAACCTCCCCATTACAGCAAAGGTTGATGTGTATAGTTATGGTGTTGTTGTCCTAGAGCTTGTTAAGGGAATCCGACTATCGAGTTGGGTGGTGGATGATCATCACAACTTTGAGGAAGTATCTGAACTAGTAAGATTTATGAGATTGGCTAAAAAGAAAATGCAGAACGGAGAAGATTCATGGGTAGAAGACTTGGTAGACCCAAGATTGGAAGGAAGGTTCAGCAGGAATCAAGCTGCTATAATGATTGAAGTTGGACTCTCTTGTGTGGAGGATGACAGAAATAAAAGGCCAACCATGGAATCAGTTGCGCAAGTTCTTGCAGAATGCGAAGAAGAAATACTTATGCACATTCCCGGCACTAAGTGACACCAATCACTATTTCTGTACCCAGTACCATTTACATTCAGAGTTACAATTGTTCAACTTGCAATGTATATATGTATGTAATACACTTAATGGATTGTATTTTGCAACATTAGTATCTTTTTGAATTCTTCTGTAAAAGTTGGAATGTTTTGTAAGCTTTTAATACTACTTCCATTTCATTTTAAATGCAACAATTGCACTTTTTCACTATTCACACTTCTCACTTTTCCTAAGATTTGTGATTTGTACGTAATGAAAAATATAGTCAAGTGAAACCTTGTTAGATTCGTCTAGTGACATACTTTTATAATATGTAATTTCTATAACTTTTACTTATATGTAACTATAGATATTTGTAGTTACAGTAATGCCTCGTGATACGTAAAAGTGCAATTGTTGCATTTGAAATGAAACGGAGGAAGTATGCAAGAAGATAAGGGGCAAAAAGATAAGACTTTAGTTTGGGGGTGAAAAAGGCTAGATTTAAACTGCAAAAGATAAATTTGGGGTGAGAGAGGCTCGAACTCTCGACCTCAGGATCACTCAACTAAGCTATGAGACCTACGCGCTAGCCAACTGCGCCACCACCCCATTAGTTGTACATTGCAGATTATCACAGAATAAGTAAGTTTACCAACGGAGTAATGGCAGCTGACTGTATTATAAATATTCCATATTTCTAAATAATGGAGAAGTTATTGGTGTTTACTAAATTGTCATATTCTTCATATTTAGATGAGAGTCTTGCTAAATTCTAGGAAATTCTTATTAATATTAAAAGGCAATTCTAGATTGTAAGTATTGAACAATATCAAGAAATATCTACTAATAAGATCCATGCATTTTGTTGTACTTCAGTCAATTTTGGTAAATGGCGATCTTACAGAAATTGGATTCTATTAGTGGTGTACTTATCAATATGACCAATTTGTGTGAAATAAGATTTTTGCCTTTACTTCTCATGTACTTGAATTTTGGAAGAAGCGCCTTTCTTTTTTTTTTTGGTTCAATGCGGTAACTATATTAGACATTAAACACTAAACGGTTTAGTACAATCCGAGATCAAAGCATCCATACAGTAACTAGGAGATGAGGGAAAACATTAGTTACATGGGTGCTAAAACTTAAACTACTAGCTTTCTTAGCAATCTTGTCGGCTACCCCGTTTGCTTGTCTTGGGGTCTTTAGCACCTTCCACTCATCGAATTGATCACATCGCTCCCTGCAAGTTTTAATGATGTTAGTGTATACAGTTCTGCTTCCATTGTCTTCATTATTGAGCAACGATATTGCGTTGGCAGAGTCAGTGTAAATCATAAGGGGTTGGATTCCTCTCGACCTTGCCTGGGAAATCCCTTCCAAAATGCCCAAAAGCTCATCCATAAGGGAATTGGTAGCAAACACTTGTTTCTGAAAACCCCATAGCCATTCCCCAAAGGAGTCCCTAGCCACGCCACCCAGCCCCACCTGTCTCTCTATCCCTAGGTAAGAGGCGTTTGTGCGTAAGATAGTCCAGTCAGGCGGGGTATGAAGTGTGAAAGGGGTTTCGATGGTAGTGGAGGGTTTGAAGGTACTCATAACTTTCGAATACTCAGATTCAAGTTTCTTTGCAGTGGAAAGAATGATGGTGGGTAAAATGTTGAAGTCTCCCTCAATGGTCCACTTACACCTAGTTTTCCAAAGTTCAAAGCAAATAAAGGAGAAAGACGTTGGCCATTGTTCCCCCCCCCCCCACTGTCCTGCTTGGAAAGGTTCAGCTTTAACCAACTTAAAAGGTCACTCGAAGAATCGACATTAAGGGTTCCCCACGTATCTCTTGCAATCGGGCAGGATCTAAGTATATGGTTTGTGTCTTCGCGGGGTTGGTGGCACAGTTTGCACTCTGGGCTGGAGATGATGTTTCTAGTGGATAAAAGAAGGTTGTGGTGTAGCCGATCTTGCCAGACCAGCCACCAGAAGAAAGAAGTTTTTGGGGGAATATCAAGATTCCATATCATTTTGATGTCGGAGTTGATGGTGGGGAAAAGGGTGCGGCATAAGGTTTGGTAGGTGGCTCCTAAGTCGAGACCTTTGGTGTTAGCAAACGGGGTTGTAGGGAAGTCCTCGTTGCTAGAAAGGGAGGGGTCGCAACTTCGGATCCGATTTTGAATATCATTGGGAAGGACGAAAGAGAGAGAGTTTAGACTCCAAGATCCATCTCTCCTAAATTGATCTAGGGTGAGGTATTCTTCATTTCTATTAAGAGGGCCCGATAACAGAACTCTAATCGCACCTATGCCTAGCCAATATCCATGAAGAAACTCACTCTCTTTCCATTCCCTATTACCCAGACATGATTTTTCTCCAGAATGTCCCAGCCTCGCTCCAAAGCTCTACAAATATACGAACCGTATTTTAATTTTGTGACGCCCTCCTCCCTAATGTACTTCGAGTATATACATCTCTTAGCAATTGAGTCAGGGCCATGGCACAGTTTCCAGCCCAGCTTAGCCATCCAAATGTTATCCACAAGCTCTTGGTTCCTAATCCCTAGCCCCCCCCCCCTTCTCCTTGCTCCTAAGGGTTACCTCCTTGGCCACTAGGTGAAGTTTCTTTTCCCCCAAAGGAAGTTGTTGCAGATTTTGTCTATATCCCTAGTAGTCGCTTTCGGGAAGAGAGTTGTTTTCATAAAATAAGAAGGGATAGTGGAGAGGATGGACTGGATAAGACTGTGTCTACCTGCTTTGGAAAGAAAGGCAGTTGTCCAAGAGGCAAGTTTGGAGCTTACTTTGTCAACAACGAACTAAAGGTCTTTCCTTGAAGGTCTTTTGTGTGAGATGGGAATGCCAAGAGACATTCCAAGGTTACTAGACTCGGGGACCCCTAAGATGTCTTGAAAGAGGGATTTGATGTTGTTATTGGTGTTGGGAGAGAAGATAAGTTTGATTTTTTCCTCATTGATCTTTTGGCCTGAGGCTTCGGAGAAAGTCCCTAGAACTTCCTTTAGGGCCATACAGGTGCTTTCCTCAGCTTTCCCAAATAGGAGCAGATCATCTGCGAACAGAGGGTGGGAAATTGGGACCTTATCTTTGCCTACCAAGAAGGGACTCCACCCTCCTCTAAGACATGTCTAGTTGATGAGGTTCGTCAGTGTTTCCATACAAAGATTGAAGAGATACAGAGAGAGAGGGTCGCTCTGCCTAAGCCCTCTGATATGGGTGAAGGGGTTGCCCTTTTTGCCATATATGATGATGGCTGAGGATGCTTTAGTGATACAGGCCATGATCAAATTAGACGATTCTTTATCCATGCCATGGTAGATTAGGTTTTCCCTCACGAAGTCCCATTCCATTCAACCATAAGCTTTTTCTAGGTCTCTCTTAAGGACAAACCAGCCATCCCGCCCCCTCTTATTCCTCATGGAGTGAAGAAGCGCCTTTCAAAGGGTTGTAATTTGTCGATTATCATAAATGACATGCTTATTATTCATAGGTTGTTTGCTACAATTTGCATATATTTACATAGTAAATAGAAAAGGAAAGCTAGGTGAGCGTGATCAAAGGAAATTCGCTTCACTGAATCTACGATAAGCTTTAACAATATGTTTGGTAAAAGGTAATAAATGGTGGTAACCGTAATAAATAAAAAAGTAATTTTGTCTTTAACATATAATCTCAATACTAATGAATAAATTGATGATGCTTGTGCACCTCCTAGCCTGTCATTACCATCAACTACCTGTAGCTAGTAGAGAATGGAAATTAAAATTTGTGAAGAAATCATGTATTTTCATTATGATAATTATGAATTTTTCCTTCAATTTATACGTGAATTTATACCATAATCACCATAAAGTACCACTCAAACCTAATTAATATCAATATGAGTATATGACTAATTTATATATATTATACATTATAAATCATATACTCTAGATAAAAATAAAAACCTTAAAATCAAAAGATGACAATAATACCGAATTTTCCTTAATTAGCGATTTAGTAGGGTCTTAATTTTTTTATTTGCTGAAAAAAGTACGATAGACTTGAAATTGTTTTATGGCCAAGTCGTAGAGTGCAAAAAAATTTAGGTAGGATAGGGATAGCCGGATAGGGATAGAAACCAAATTATCCCACCAAAATTATCTAAGGGGGCTGTGGCGGAGCCAAAATTTTAATTTGAGGGGGGTCGAAAATAAATAAGCTGGTTTTATGTTTCGAAAGAACTGAAGAAGTGGAGAATTAAAAATAAAGGAGGGAAAATGTTTGCCATGTGGATTGAACCCGTGATATAGGACCAAGAAAACCAACTAATTATAAATTTGTAAGTATATTTAGTGCAAAAAACAATTTTTAACTTGAACCCATGGCCCCCGCCCGCCCCCGTCTCTGCCCCTATAAGTAGGGGTGTTCATTTCGGATTATCCGATCCGATCCGAAATTTCGGATTGGATACCCGGATTATCCGATCCGATTTTATGGGGAAAAATGTTTTAAATCAAATTTATTTAATGGAAAATTTTACGGATATTTCGGATCGGATCGGATAATTATCCGATTTTTTAAACATTTTTCGGATTTTTCGGATATCCGAAAAAGCCAAAAGGGTGATCCGAAAAAGCCAAAAGGGTGATCCGAATCCGATCCGAATTATCCGAAACACTATATTTCGGATCGGATATCTGAATTTTCGGATCGACCGGATCAATCGGATCGGATATTTGTGAACACCCCTACCTGTAAGGGGGTAGTATAACCGTATAAGGAATAGGGATAAGAATTATGGTAAAACGACAAACATAACCTTAATGAAAAGGGAGGAAGGATGAGAGAATGAGAAAATTAGTAAGGTTATTTAAGTAACTTTATTAATTATCTTCAATCTTATCCCAACTCATACCAAACATGAGATTACTCTGATTTTATCCTTATTCACACCTACCAATTCTTATCCCTATCCCTATCCCAACTTTTATCCTTATCCCTATCCCATAACATACCAAACACCCCTTAGAAAAAGATTCTAAAGCAATGAACTCTCAAAAACTAGTTTGTATCTCCCTCTATACTTTTTTAATTCTTCACACTTGCATTTTTCTTACATACTTTACTTCATACGCCCTTTCAGAGATGGCAATACTATAATACTATTAGTCAATTACTCAGACAGCTCGTCAAGTACGGCTGCTTGTGGTTGTTTATAGATTATCCTAATGAAGCACCAAAATGAATGGGACCAGAACCATTTCAATACAATGATGAACCAAACAACTCTCTTCTTCCTTCTTCTCTTTGTATTCAACTCATTATTATCAGTATTTTCAGCCAGTAATTATCTTTCAAGAGGCTCTTCTTTAACTGTCAATGATGATTTCCTCACTTCACCTGATAACACTTTCACCTGTGGATTTTACAGTACTGGAACCAATGCATACTGGTTCTCAATTTGGTTCACTAACTCACATGAAAGAACTGTTGTTTGGTCCGCCAACCGAGACAAGCCCGTTAATCGACTAGGCTCAAGGCTAACTCTAAGAAGAAATGGTGTGATGGTATTGACAGACTATGATGGCGCAACAGCTTGGCAAACAAATACCACAGCATTACAAGTTGATAGAGCTGAACTTCTCAATACAGGAAACCTTGTTCTTAAAGATGGTCAGGGTAATATTCTTTGGCAAAGTTTTCATTTTCCTACTGACACTTTACTTCCTCATCAACAGTTTACAAAGAGCAACAGACTAGTCTCTAGGATTGGTCCTCAGATGTTTGGTTCTGGGTATTTTAGTTTGTTTTTTGATAGTGGTAATATCCTTAAATTGATTTATGATGGCCCTGAAATTTCCAGCATTTATTGGCCAAACATTCTTTTACATGCATATCAGAATGGTAGAACACATGACAATAATAGTAGGATTGCAATGCTTGATGATACAGGCACCTTTTCTTCAAGTGATTGGCTACACTTTAGTGCTTCAGATGTAGGTCTTGGGATTGAAAGACGGTTAACAATGGACTATGATGGCAACTTGCGGGTTTATAGCTTGAATGAGTCGTCTGGGTTATGGTACATAACATGGCAAGCGGTTGCTAAGCCGTGTGATGTGCATGGTCTTTGTGGTAGAAATGGTATCTGTGTTTATACACCAAACCCGAAATGTAGTTGTCCTCCTAACTATGAGCCTGTTGATCTAAGTGATTGGAGCAAAGGGTGCAAGCCGAAATTCCATAGGAGTTGCTCAGACTCTGAGTTTGTCGAGATTACTCATGTTGATTACTATGGGTTTGATCTCAATCGCAGTCAGCCTACTTCGTTCGAAGATTGCAGGCAACATTGCTTGAGAGATTGCCGTTGTCAGGCATTCAATTACAGACTTACTGGTGAAGCCATGTGTATCACAAAAAATTCTCTTTTTAATGGATTCAGGTCTGCTAATTTATCATCTAGCATGTATCTTCGAGTACCACGAAAAAGTGCAGAGACGGTGAAAGCTGTAATGGGCTTCAATATGCCTCATCTTGATTGTGGGAGTGGGAAAGGTAAGATTGTTGTATTACCCAACACATACGACACCACAAATGCACGATTCAGATGGGCTTATCTGTATGCATTTGTTTTGGCCATCGGTACACTTGAAGTAATTCTTCTAGCAGCAGGGTGGTGGTTTCTTTTTAGGAAAAATGGTCTTTCATCTTCAATGGAAGCTGGATATCATGCCATTTCCAATCAGTTTCGGAGCTTTAGCTACAGTGAGCTCAGGAATGTAACTAAAAATTTTAGGGAAGATATAGGAAGAGGAGGCTTTGGTGCTGTTTACAAGGGTATTTTGGCAGATGAAAGAGTGATTGCTGTGAAGAAACTAGAAAATGTGGTCCAAGGAGAGGAAGAATTTTGGGCGGAAGTGAGCACAATTGGTAAAATCAACCATATGAACCTTGCAAGAATGTGGGGTTTTTGTTGCGAAAAGAAACAGAGACTTTTAGTCTATGAGCATGTGGAAAATGGATCATTAGACAAACACCTGTTCACAACTCAAACCTGTCTAACTTGGAAAGACAGATTCAGAATCGCAATAGGCACGGCTAAAGGCTTAGCATACCTTCACCATGAGTGTCTAGAATGGGTTATCCACTGTGATGTCAAACCAGAAAATATACTCTTGGATGGGGATTTCGAACCAAAGATTTCAGATTTTGGGCTCGCAAAGTTATGTCAAAGAGGGAGTCATAGTTCATCTGAATTCACCAGGATAAGAGGTACAAAAGGGTATATGGCTCCAGAATGGGCAATGAACCTACCCATTACTGCAAAGGTTGATGTCTTTAGTTACGGAGTCGTTATCCTAGAGCTTGTGAAGGGAATTCGATTATCCAGTCGGGTAGTGCATGATAATCTTGGCTTAGAGGAGATAACAGAACTGGTAAAATTTGTTCAATTGGCTAAAACAAAAATGCATAGTGGAGAAGATTCATGGGTTCAAGACTTTATTGACCCAAGATTGGAAGGTAACTTCAGCAGGCACCAAGCTGCCATGATCCTTAAGATTGGACTTTCTTGCGTGGAGGATGATAGAAATAAAAGGCTGACCATGGAATCGATTGTACAAGTCCTTGCAGATTGTGAAGAAGATATAGTTATGCCCATTCCCGGCACTACGTGAATCCGAATTCTCTTGTCTTGTACCATTTACGTTAGAACTTTCAATTGTTTAACTTTCAATTGTTTAATTTTCAATGTATTGTATGTAATAGACATTGAATGGATTAAGTTTTGCAACATGAATATTTTTTCAGCTGTTATTCTATAAAATTTTTGCAAGCTTTGAAAATGCAAGAACTATAATATCAGCATTTACTTTCAGGCGCAAGAAAATAAACTTTTGTTTGGTAGTGAGAGAGGTTCATTATAAGGTGCAAGAAATGAAAACTCTGGATGGGATGAGAGAGGCTTTTAAAGGAAATGTTGGCAATATTCCTGTAATTTCTTAGTTCTATGTGTTCATCTATTAGATTAAATTAGTTACCACCATATAACTTCTTAAAATTAGCTAACTAATAGGATATCTATGATCTAGATTCTGATCTAACTTGGTTTTATTAAATCGTCCTTTAAATAATGTAAAAAGTACTAAAAGTTGTATATACAAGTAATTTCAACTGTAGCAAGCTGGGACTATTGGTTTCAAGAGCATAACATATTTTGGATTAGCATAACTTAACTTGCAAATTAAATGTTCTAGGAAATTGATTTTGTTGACTTACAGATATGGTGAATCTAACTATCTAAGGGCAGCCTATATTATATTCATGTACCTAGTTAGTACCAAATACTTCTAGAGATCCACCATTGATTACTTGAGAATTTACCGGTTTTGTTTAAAAAACAGGGGAGTAATGGTTTGTAAAAAAAGGTAGAGATATTTGAACCGTTAAAAGTGTGTTTATATGACCTTATTTTCTTGATAATAAAAAACAAGAAAAATCGAATTAAAAAGTTTCAAAAGCAAAGCAAACAACAAAGTATCGAGTAATCCTTTAGGGACCATTGTGCAAGTGCAATGTCATACAAAAAGTACGATCCAACTACGTGAAGCTACACATTTCTTATACGAGAAATCTGGGAATCAACTAATAGATTGATATGGTCCAACTCTAAAAATTTATTCTACGTGTTCATCCATTAAATTAAATGCACATTGACTAGATACGAGTTAAGTTGTTATGACAAGATTTGTGTTTATAAATTAGTTATAAAACAAATGCTAGAATCCCAAAGTCCTTTTATATACTTCTTGATAACTTAACAATTTTTAACGAAGTACATATCTTGCTGACTTATTTTTTTTTTTACCTACAAGTTACTACTTTTTAGTAGAAAAATGTTTTAGTCCAATATGAAACTACTTATTAGTTTGGTGAATTATTTGAGAAGTATACTTGCATTTACTTTATGTTATTGCTGAACATAGTCTAATCACCCTATTGTCCTTAGCTTGTCATTATCTAAAACAAAGACAAAAAGATTTGTTTTTTTAGTAATATATAATTCATCAACTTTCCAAAATTATTCACCATTTAATACTAGTATGTCATTGCCCAGTTGCCCAATAAGATAACCTTAACTAATTGTGCATATTAAATTGTAGTTTGACCCGTCAAACTTGGGAGACTACTACTACTCCTACAACTAGACTTGGCTGCTTGTGATTGCAAATGAATGGTGCAAAAACACAGTTTTCCAATCTATGAGAAACCAAACTACTCTCTTCTTCCTTCTTCTCTTTGTTGTCAGCAATCTATTTTCACTAGTTTTAGCCAGAGATTCCCTCCCAAGAGGCTCTTCTTTAACTGTCAAAGATGCTTCAAATTCAGATGATCTCCTCACTTCCCCTGACAAAACCTTCACCTGTGGATTTCACAGTGTTGGAACCAATGCTTACTGGTTCTCAATCTGGTTCACTAATTCAAGTGAAAGAACTGTTGTTTGGTCAGCCAACCGAGACAAGCCCGTTAATCGACGAGGCTCGAAGCTAACTCTAAGAAGAAATGGTGTAATGGAATTAACAGACTTTGATGGCTCAACAGTTTGGAAAACAAATACTACAACATCAAATGTTGATAGAGCTGAGCTTCTTAATACAGGAAACCTTGTTCTTAAAGATAGTAATGGTAAGATTGTTTGGCAAAGCTTTGATTTTCCAACTGATACTTTGCTTCCTAATCAACTGTTTACTAAGAGTACAAGATTGGTCTCCAGGATTGGTCCTCAGATGTTTGGTTCTGGGTATTTTACTTTCTTATTTGATAATGATAATGTGCTTAGATTGGTGTATGATGGTCCTGAAATTTCCAGCATATATTGGCCTTACAGTATTTCTTTAGCTGCAGATCAGAATGGTAGGTCACAAGATAATAATAGTAGGATTGCAATGCTTGATGATACAGGCACCTTTTCTTCAAGTGATTTGCTACAGTTTAGTGCTTCAGATATAGGTGTTGGGGTTAAAAGACGGTTAACAATGGATTACGATGGCAATTTGCGGGTTTATAGCTTGAATCATTCTTCTGGATTTTGGTACATAACATGGCAGGCAGTTGCTAAGCCATGTGATATACATGGTCTTTGTGGTAGAAATGGTATTTGTGTTTATACTCCAGTCCCAAAATGTAGTTGCCCTCCTAACTATGAGCCCACTGATTTAAGTGATTGGAATAAAGGGTGCAAGCCGAAATTCCATAGGAGTTGCTTAGACTCCGAGTTTGTCGAGATTACTCATGTTGATTACTACGGATCTGATCTCAACCGCAGTCAGCCTACTTCTTATGAAGATTGCAGGCAACGGTGCTTAGAAGATTGCCGTTGTCAGGCCTTCAATTACAGACTTACAGGTGAAGCTATGTGTTTCATTAAAAATTCTCTTTTTAATGGATTCAGGTCTGTTGATTTCCCATCTAGCATGTATCTTCGAGTGCCGAGAAGTATTACACAGACCTTGAAACCTCAAACGGGTTTTAATGTGTCTCATCTTGATTGTGGGAGCGGGCAAGGTAAGATTGTCGTATTGCCCAACACATATGACACCACGACTCCAAGATTTAAATGGGTTTATTTGTATGCATTTGCTATGGTCATTGGTACACTGGAAGTAGTCCTGTTAGCAGGAGGGTGGTGGTTTCTTTTTAGAAAGCATGGTCTTTCAGCTTCAATGGAAGATGGATATCGTGCCATTTCAAATCACTTTAGGAGCTTTAGCTACAATGAGCTCAAAAGGACAACGAGAAATTTCAAGGAAGAGATAGGAAGAGGAGGATTTGGTGCTGTTTACAAGGGTATTTTGGCAGATGGTAGAGTAGTTGCTGTGAAGAAACTAGAAAATGTGGTCCAGGGGGAGGAAGAATTTTGGGCAGAAGTGAGCACAATTGGTAAAATCAACCATATGAACCTTGCAAGAATGTGGGGATTTTGTTGCGAAAAGAAAAAAAGACTCTTAGTATATGAGCACGTGGAAAATGGATCATTGGACAAGCACCTGTTCGCAAACCAGACCTTTTTGGCCTGGGAAGAGAGATTCAAAGTTGCAACAGGCACAGCTAAAGGCTTGGCTTATTTGCACCATGAGTGTCTAGAATGGGTTATCCATTGTGATATCAAACCTGAAAATATACTTTTGGATGGATATTTTGAGCCAAAAATTTCAGACTTTGGCCTATCAAAGCTACGTCAAAGAGGGTTTCATGATTCATTAGAGTTCACCAGGATCAGAGGTACAAAAGGTTATATGGCTCCTGAATGGGCAATGAACCTACCCCTTACTGCAAAGGTTGATGTCTATAGTTATGGAGTCGTTATCCTAGAGCTTGTGAGGGGAATTCGTTTATCAAGTCGAGTCGTGGATGATTTTGGCTTAGAGGAGATAACAGAACTGCTAAAATTTGTTAGATTGGCTAAAGGAAAAATGCAGAATAGAGAAGATTCATGGGTTGAAGACTTTGTTGACCCAAGATTGGAAGGAAAATTCAGCAGACACCAGGCTGCTATGATCATTAAGGTTGGACTTTCTTGCGTGGAAGATGATAGAAATAAAAGGCCAACCATGGAATCAATTGTGCAAGTTTTTGCCGAATGTGAAGACTAAATTCTAATGTACATTCCTGGAACTTCATAACTCCAATTTCTCTAGCAGTTGCTTATGTGTTCTTTAAGCACTGAATTCAGAATTTTGCTTGCTTTTCATAATAAAAAACAGGGTACAAGCATGGACCCATACATTTTAAGGGACATATGAATATGAAACACATTCTACCTACAGACTTTTGTGTCAAAAACTGTACCACTCTTTGTTCTATAAAATTTTCTTCTAAAAGTCCTTTGCAAGCTTGCAAGGATGATGATAATTCCGAGGTTTGGTGTAAGTTTATGGGTATCTTTCCCATATAGTTCCCGGATGATTTATACCTGTTTTACTGTTTATATTTTTGCTGTTATTTTGTCCAAATTCTTAGTTGTCCCTCTAGCGAATGGGCTGTCTGCTCACTGGTCAATAAATTAAGGTAGTATTAGGGATTCAGTTTAATATCCTAAACCAGGAAAGATAGCAAAATGACTTAAAATGACTTATTTTTGCTGTTATTTTGTCCACAATACATACCTGCAAGGTTGCCAATCGTAATATTAGTATGATCGTAAACTGAACTCTCAATTTCCTAGAATTTGAAGAAATGACAAGTGATTTAAAAGGAGTACAGGGGGATGGAAGTAAGGAATGAAGCGAAATTATTATCAAAACTAGTACCTGGAATAAATTTGGACTGTCATGAAGAAAATAGTGATATAAAGCTGCCAGCTGAAACTCTTCCATTTAATCAATACTACTGGATCATGACATTCCTTAGCCTTGAGTCGGCAAGTTTGAAAAGAATCGTCCTAGGAGACGAACAGAAATGCCAGGTTACGCTCACATCGTTTAGGAGATCTAAGTTGGAGTTTTGAGATAAGTCAGCAGTACTTAGAGCGAGAAAGAAGCCAGGGCAGAAGCATCTACAAGAAACAATTAACAGAAAAACAGTAGTCAATTTCTGTACCTTGAAATGCTGGATCCCTAACGTTGGCCATATGTTTTGTACAACTTCTTTCCAAATTTCCTGTGCTGCAATTGTGAATAAAAACTGCAACTGTACTCTCCTGTCTAAATTATTCTACGAGCTTTGAAAAATGCAAGAGTTTGATAGTGCCTAACTAAGCTACATCTAAGAACAAACATGATCCAAAGAGTTGAAGATGAAACACGGAGAGTTTCAACTCCCAAGCCTAATTAACCTCTTAGCAGAACAGTAACATCTTGTTATATCCTATGCAGATGATACAATGCCTCCTCAGGACAGTCGAACGTTTCAAACTCACTTCCACTCAGTAGCTAGGTGTCACGGTCCGAAAGTTCTGACCTCGGAACGTGCGGCACGCCCTTGCCTTCTTTGGGCAAGTGCGCTAGCCTTAATGCGGAAAAGGGTCTTATGAGGCTCGTGAGGCATGAGCACTCGGTATCTGAAAGGGTACTCTTGCCTATTGGCGACAAGAGCACGAGAAGAGGGTCGATCGTGTGCACAAGGCGGGCACGAGCGGGGCCGACGACGAGATGTACCTGTTTTGAGATTAGGTGGGCGCTTTATATTAAGTGGCGGCACAAGCTCTAAGTTGGCCAACAACAACAACACAAAATTATAAAGCAAGCATACAACTGATAGGAGGCCTTAGTGGTGAACAAACATTTCACTCATCATCTCCCCCCTAAAGAGGCTTAAGTTTGAGATAGTACATATTTCTAGTGAACACTGGATTTACAGTAACTAAATAATGGAACCTTAAGCCTATACAAGAGTGCTAAAACATAAGCATAAACTAACGAAAATACATGTAAAGGCAGGTTGGATTGTAACACTAAGCTATTAGTGATTCAAGAACTGAACCTGTCAATACAGGCTTGTCTGAAACTCTTCGTGTTGCAGCGTATTCCGGATCCTGACCAGCAAGTGATCCTTGAAATATGATACGACAATTCATTACAGAGAAGATATATCTTACACGGGTTGAAGTTTTTGTCAAAAATTACTTTACTAGGATTGATATTAAACAACACATGGATTAACGTCTTGTTGAAGATATTTAAGACCTCAGAGCAATACCTAGAGCCCTAGACATATAAAAGATCTCATAGGCGTGCTTCAATATGTTATTTTCTGATTTGTGAACAGCTGTCGAGATTATAGTTTCCCATGATCTCGTACCTGTTTACCCTATGATCAATTATGAGTTAACCATTTCTTCAATGCCTGAGACTACACATTATTTCTAATTGCCGTCTACCCCCAATGCTTCGGCCATAGAACTTGTAACTCGGGAGTTACTAAGCCTTATCGAGAATTTGATGAGAAAAAAACTTCCATTAGCTGGGAAGGGTATCATTGCATTCGTTGGGATTGTGAGCCAGCAACGCCATCTTTGAAAAATGGGGAAAGACCGGAACTGTGTTAGTACAACCAGAATTCCCATCTCTCCCTCATTTCCAAGTTTCTATTCCAATCTGATGTTCCGAACTCCACAAAGAAAGACAACCCGCAACAAAAGGATCCTTTTACTGCTCTAACTGCACCCTATTTGTGTCTGCCTTTGAGCTGTCACCCAAACCACATACCATGTAATCTCTGCATTACCCTGTGTTCATGTTCAGCCATTGGATTTAAGTTTCTAGCAGAGGAGCATGTCCTCTAACCTCTCGTTTTGCTTAGTGGAAATTTGTCTTCCTTTCTTGAAACGAAAGACCGCCCATTAGAGTAAACATGGATGTTTTGTTCACCTGTACTATTCTTTTACATGGACGATGTGGAGGGAAAGGGAAGAGAAGGGGATTGGAAAGATTCGCTTTACCTCCTCTCTTAATAAATCGAATCCTTCCAGAAAGACTTGAAAAATAATGTAACCTCACTCTTCCCTATCAATTTCTCTCCTTCCCTCCCTTCCTTTCCCTCCACCATTATTATCCAAACAATGTGTTAAACATAATTATCGAGCAGCATGAAAAAGTTGATCATGATACGTTAGTCGTACAAAATATATAGTTTGTATTGACCTAATACCTCATTTGGCTAATAAGTCTGTTTGATAGATAATCTGTTAAGTGTTTGTTAAAACTAATGGTTAAGTTAATTCTTTGTTGCAGAACTACAATTTTCTTAAAGAACTACTCCAAGAGTTATTTCCACATCCCACAAAAGCTACTCCCAAATCCCTTTTTGTATAACCCATTAGCATTTTAAGGTCAAAATTTTTATTACTTTGACCCAACATTAACATTTACAAATGAGAAAATATCATCACGGGTAATCTAGCTTGTTAGATTCCTGGTAATGTGCATTTTCGAAACTGCAACATTTGTTATTTTTGTTGATACGTAAGAAAATATATAAATGGTCAAACATGCACATCAACGACTGCCCAAAAATAAGGAACAAACAATTTGTGCTGGAGGGAGTAATATATTTAGCTCCCCAAACACAATATGTCAACAGCCAAAAAGTACCTCAAAACTCTGCTTCATCGAACATTCATATTTTTAAATTTTGTATGTAGTAAACAATATGAAGTTTCACATTACAAATATATACATGATTATGAAACTATGAATCTTACAAGATCCAATATTAAAATAATATTATTGATACATATATGTGCTTTTATAGAATGCCAAAGCTTTGAATCTTTGACTACAAGATTCTATATGTAAAGGGGAAAAATAGAGAGGAGAAAATTCGTACCTTCAAATAAGTTATTGATCAAAATCTTACAGATTTTGGTTCATTTGTAATTTGACCTGGGGTCGAGTCCTCACTCCCCCTTCCCCGCGGGGCTATCACCTGTTTGTGATTCTGAAAGATCATTTCCCTGTGGGTCAGCAGTCAGCACATGTACCTTATTAGTTGTGCATATTCCAAGTTGTTCTGGAGAACGTGAAACTTTGGGTACTACTAGTCTAATGGCCCCTTCAAGTAGGGACACATTTAGCTCCTTGGTTTGCATATATACAGATAGCATACGAGGGAAGCAGCAATATTAATGCCACAAAACACAGTTTCCAACTTTCCATCCAATGACAAACCAAACTACTCTCTCCTTCCTTCTTCTCTTTGTTTTCAGCACTTTATTTTCAGTAGTTTTAGCCAGAAATTTCCTCTCAACAGGCTCTTCTTTAAGCGCCAAAGATGCTTCAAACTCGGATGATCTCCTCACTTCCCCTGACAAAACCTTCAGCTGTGGGTTTTATGGCATTGGGACCAATGCTTACTGGTTCTCAATTTGGTTTACCCATTCAAAGGAAAGAACCGTTGTTTGGACAGCCAACCGAGACATGCCTGTTAATCAGCAAGGCTCGCGACTCTCTCTAAGGAGAAATGGTGTGATGGTGTTGACAGACTATGGAGGCACAACGGTTTGGGAAACAAATACCACAACATCAAAAGTTGATAGAGCTGAGCTGAGCTTCTCAATACCGGGAACCTTGTTCTAAAAGATCGTGGAGGTAATATTGTTTGGCAAAGCTTTGATTATCCTACTGATACTTTGCTTCCTCGTCAACTGTTTACAAAGAACAAAAGATTGGTCTCTAAGATTGGTACGCAGATGTTTGGATCTGGGTATTTTAGTTTCTTTTTCGATAGTGACAATGTACTTAAATTGATATATGATGGTCCTGAAATTTCCAGCATATATCGGCCTGATACTTCTTTAGCTGCATATCAGAATGGTAGAACAAATTACAATAATAGTAGAGTTGCAATGCTTGATGATACAGGCACCTTTTCATCAAGTGATCAGCTACAGTTTAGTGCTTCAGATATAGGTGTTGGGATTAGAAGACGACTGACATTGGATTACGATGGCAATTTGAGGGTTTATAGCTTAGATCAGTCGTCTGGGTTTTGGTACACAGCCTGGCAAGCGGTTGCTAAGCCATGCGATGTGCATGGTCTTTGTGGTAGATATGGTATTTGTGTATATACGCCAAACCCAACATGTAGTTGCCCTCCTAACTATGAGCCAATTGATTTAAGTGATTGGAGCCAAGGCTGCAAGCCGAAGTTCAATATAAGTTGCACAGACTCCGAGTTTCTTGAAATTACCCATGTTGATTACTATGGGTTTGATCTCAACCGCACACGACCAGCTTCTTATGAAGATTGCAGGCAACTTTGCTTGGGAGATTGTCGGTGTCAGGCATTCAACTACAGACTTACTGGAGAAGGAATGTGTTTCACAAAAAATTCTCTTTTTAATGGATTCAGGTCAGTTAATTTTCCATCTAGCATATATCTTCGAGTACCAAGAAATACTGCCCTAACATCAAAACCTGTAACTGGCTTTAATGTGTCTGATCTTGATTGTGAAAACAAGCAACGCAAAGTAGTTGAGTTGCCCACCACATATGACACTACGGATCAAAGATTCAAGTGGGTTTATCTGTACTCATTTGCTTTCGTCATTGGTGCACTCGAAGTAGTCCTATTAGTAGCAGGATGGTGGTTTCTTTTTAGGAAGCATGTTTTTCAGCTTCAATGGAAGATGGATACCGTGCCATTTCGAATCAGTTTAGGAGCTTTAGCTACATTGAGCTCAGGAATGCAACGGGAAACTTCAAGGATGACATAGGAAGAGGCGGCTCTGGTGCGGTTTACAAGGGTATTCTGGCAGATGGCAGAGTAGTTGCTGTGAAGAAACTGGAAAATGTGGTCCAAGGACAGGAAGAATTGTGGGCAGAAGTGAGCACAATTGGTAAAATCAACCATATGAACCTTGCCAGAATGTGGGGTTTCTGTTGCGGAAAGAAACAAGGACTCTTGGTCTATGAGCATGTGGAAAATGGATCACTGGACAAACACTTGTTCTCAAACGAAACCTTTCTAGGCTGGAACGAGAGATTTAAAGTCGCAGTTGGCACGTCTAGAGGCTTAGCTTACCTTCACCATGAGTGTCTAGAATGGGTTATCCATTGTGATGTCAAACCTGAAAATATACTCTTGGATTCAGATTTCGAGCCGAAAATTTCAGACTTTGGCCTATCAAAGCTACGTCAAAGAAGGAATCCTAGCTCATTACAGTTGACGAAGATCAGAGGCACAACAGGTTATATGGCTCCTGAATGGGCAATGAACCTACCCATTACTGCAAAGATTGATGTCTACAGTTATGGAGTCGTTATTCTAGAGCTTGTGAAAGGAATTCGTCTATCAAGTCGGATAGTGGACGATCAGCTTGGCTTAGAGGAGATAACGGAACTGATAAAGATTGTTCAAATGGCTAAAAGAAAATTGCTGAAAGCAGAATATTCATGGGTAGAAGACTTCGTTGACCCGAGATTGGAAGGAAACTTCAGCAGGTACCAAGCTGCTAAGATTATTGAGGTTGGACTTTCTTGCGTGGAGGATGATAGAAACAAGAGGCCAACCATGGAATCAGTTGCTCAAGTTCTTTCAGAATGTGAAGATGAAATACTAATGCACATTCCTGGGACTTCATAGCTCCCAATTCTCTAGCTGTAACTTAAATGTATTCTCAAATAGCATTTACATTTAGACTTGCAACTGTCCAATTTCCAAATGTACCTGAATGTAATAAACACTGAATTCAGAAACTTCGGCAATTTTGCTTGCTTTACAGAGTAGAAAACGGGTACATGCAGGGAACCATACAGAATAAAGGACATATGTATACAAATTGGTAACCTGACAATATCATCTACTAAAGAACACAAAAATGACCTGAAAGTTGCATAATACATGTCAAGGGTACAGCGAGTCTTGGGTGATACCATCTCACATATCCAACACCAAATGCAATCGCCCTAAAAAATAGAAAAAGTCCCTTTGGTCTCACAATAAGTAATTATGTATTTGTGAGATTGCCTAATACAATGCTTTGAAAGGGATATACAAAATGATATTCAATAATCAAATTCACACATTAAGGTATTTCTCTTACACATGCGTCAATATGCCGAGGAAAAGGGTATCAGAAAATTTCAGTTGTATAGATATGTGAAGGAAAAGTGTATCAAAAAGTTCCTTCAGTCAAGGTGCTCCTTCACCCACATTCTCTTCTTCAACCTTACAATTCACAAGCTCCAGTAGCTAATGGAAATATTTTCATTCTTCATAATTCGATGAATAGCCCTACAAGAGCCAATTCAAGAGAGTCAACGAGCATTCAGCAAGAAGCACCAACAAAAGACGTGGATGATGAAAACAGAAAATGATACTTTCAGGCATGTAAAAACCACTGACATTCCATGATATTACAACCAAAGGATTAGAAAAACAAAAGAGTGCAAGAAAGAATATGTATTAGACACAAAAGACGGGCCAGGAATGGCCAAGATTCTGTAGCAAAATTTGGTCAACAAAGTGGAATGAAACTGAAGGTCTCACAGAGTATAAAGTAAAGTATGCATGTGACTAATATAGATTCATTTAAAACAGCATAAACCACACCTCCTGATCGTGATTAAGGGTCATTCCTACCTTTCGAAGTCGAACTGAGTATATTATCTCTAAGAATATATTGGTAAAAACATTTGTAGAAGATAATTTTATGACGTTTTTTTATAGCAATATACATTTCATATTGTGAATCATTGCACCTTTTGTGACAAATATTAAGTCAAGATTTGATACGAAAACAAAAGTCAATAATGACACCAATTCAGTTATTAGTGAAGGTAGAGAGTATCTTTGCACATAAGAGCAATGTGATTCATCTAGCGTAAGTAGAGGAAGTGTATCGCTGCCTACGCTACTCGGACACGGGTACGTGTTCAAGTGTCCGACTCGTCCATTTGACCAAAAAATTCCTTGATTTTGGCCCAAAATGAAGTGCCAAAGTATCCATACCCATTTCCGTGTTTCCAGTCCCAAACACGAGTACTAGAGGTAAAATAAATAGTCTGAGTAACATAGATCATTGCACAGCTCCAGGAGGCCGAATTGGTTGAGAGAAGCTCCTCAACCAAAAACATTAAGCCATATCGAACTTCCAGAGAGTAGTGAATTTATACTTATGCATACTGTGAAAAATGTTTTGTATGTTTCATTTGTACATACAGCAATCAACTCTAGTGTAGCCGTGTAGGTTTGGTAACGAAACAAGGCAGCCAACAGGCACAGGGTAAAGTTAAATGATTTTTATAAAAGAGGGTCAATATAACCAAAATGGCAGCACAAACACAAAAATATAAGCAGCTTACCGATAGTTCATCATGACTGCTCCACTGCCAAGACTGTCTTGATGGTCTATTTAGTACCCTATTACTGAAGTCATAGTTGTCCAAGAGCATTAGCCTTACCTCAGACATGCTTGGTCTGTGTGCGGATGGTACTTGGACACAAAAAAGAGCAGTATTGACAAAGCGTATCACCTCAGCCTCAGAAAATTCGAATATGGTAGAGTCAACAATCTCAGGAATCCTATCACTATCTCGTAGTTCCCAAGCCCATTCCACCAAACTAATCCTCTCACCATCTTGCTCGAACATTACATTTTTCCTACCATTAATGATTTCAAGTAGAGTAATCCCAAAAGCATACACATCAACCTTCTCTGAATATCTTCCAGTCATTGCATATTCAGGATCCAAGTAGCCGAAAGTTCCACAGACACAACTACTATCATGTGATTCATAGTCCTCAAGAAAACGGGCGATGTCAAAACCTATAAATTTGGGGTTGAAACTTGAATCAATTAAGACATTACTAGGCTTGACATCACGAAAAATAACACGAGGACTGATCCCATTGTGAAGATATTCAAGAGCGCGAGCAATCCCACGGCATATGGACACTCGCCTACCCCAATCAAGCTCAAAATCTCTTGCCATGGAATCCCGAAACAACAACTGATCCAGACTGAAGTCCCCAACAAATTCATGCACAACCATCCTGTGATCATCCTCAAAGCAATACCCAATGAGTTCAACCACATTTTGATGCTTAACACCAGACATAATTTTGACCAACAGATTGAAGTCTATGTTCCTATCTTCAGTGTTTAACACCATAACCGTGACTCGACACCCATTTTGTAGAGTGCCCTTGTAAGAGGATGAAAATCCATCCATTCTAACCTTAGTACTGAAATTGTTGGTTGCCTTTTTCAATGATTTATAGGAAAAAGGAGTCACATTCTTTGGAAAATTAGTAAATTCATTAGGGTTTTGATCACGGACAATCTTCAATTTATAAGACAAACAACCCCCCATATCATATCCCTTACTAAAGCTATATTCCTTTCAACTTACTCTTTTCTTATCTGAATTTATGTTATTAGATAAAACCTTATTAGACCTTATTTTTGCTTATTTGAACTTATCATACTCATCTGAATAAGTTGAAAAGAACGGACCCTAAATACCCCAAATTACCAATTTTGTAGTTCCAATAGTACGATTTCAGTCAGATGTTCAAACCCTGTTTGATCAAAAGAAGATTCAAACACAAGAAATAGTTGAATTATATAGTAGATATGACTCAAATTCTAGAAATTGAAGAGGAAATATAAAAAGGGGGAGAATTGAATTGAGGAATCATGGGAAACTATGGAATGAAACTAAAAATTCTATATAATAGGTTGTAATGTACCTGGGAATTGGGATGAAGGAAGGAAGAATGGGAGTGTCATCACCATATTATTCATCAACACCAGGTCAACGCTGTGTTCCATTTCAGATTAAAATGTCCCCCATCTTTGAATTTTGATGAGCAGACTGCTGTCAAGTGTGATGTAGCACAGTATTAATATTTCAAGATCAAGCAAAAGTATTTCCCTTAATTTTCACTCGTTAAGCCGGGGTGTTTGGCAATTGGCCATTGATGGTTAGCGGGTGATTTTTTATTGTCGCGGGTTTAGTCCACAAATAAGATAGTGCACTCGGGAGCATGTAGAGAATCATGCTCCAAGGGAAAACGGCACCGTTTTCTTGCTTTAAAGAATTGTCAATTTTTGTCTTTTAGTGCTTTGTTTGTACATCAGTCAAAAAGTAGGTCCAGCTTTTACCAAAAGCAATTTCTCTCTCTCATTCCCTTTACAGTTATTTTCTCTCTCCCCATTAACTCCCTTCCTCATTTATTCCTATTTTTCATTTTATCTCTCTTCCACCTCTCAATGATTTTGGTTGCTGATTTATTATGTAAATCTCAACCTTCTCAATATATGTCATAAATTTGAGCCTTTTTTTGGCTTTTACTCCCTCCTTTCCCTTTTGTTTGTCTTGTTTGGAATCGGGGTGAGAATTAAGAAAAATGAATCTTTCATTAAGAGAATGTGTTAATTAAATAAGATTCTTACTTGAAAAGAGAGTTATTGACTTTTTTATTTAGTATAATGGGAAAATGTAATAAATGTGTGTTGGAAAGTGAATTTTTTGGAGTAATTTAGATAGTGGTTTGACTTTTATTAAATGTGATGGAAGAAAAATAATAAATATGGTTCGTTAATCTATATAAAAGGTGGATAAAGTTGATGTTAAAAGTGGAAAAGATTCTAAACAAGACAAACATTTAGGAATTCCTTTTCGGGAAACAGGACAAACAAAAGGGAACGGAGGGAGTACAATTTTATGTTATGCACACTTTTTACATGGAGAATTGTACGTGCACATGCAAAAATACTTCATGTACACTGTTAAATATATTAATGTACATCAAATAATTTGCTTAATTCATTGCCCATATCATAATCCACATACTTCCTCATTTATTTATCAACAACCATTTTCTCTCTTTCATTTGTTCTTCATTTATTTCTTTTCATCATTTATTTCTTTCTATTTCTCATAAATTCCCAAAAGGTGGATATTTGTTTTATTTTCTATTTTTGTATTTATATACTTTAGTTCCTGAAATGGTGATTTATTTGGAAATGATGAAATTTCCATTGATATTGTTATGTCTTCTAATGAAATGGGTGATTTAGTTGATGGTGGAGAAAGAGAAGAAGATGGTTCAACAAATAAGTGTACATCAATATACATGATGGTTGCGCATATTGCATTGTTTGGTGTGTACCTTTTAGATAACTAATTAATTGTTTTGTAATACATGTAGGACATTCATGTTGTACTTGGACTAATACACCAAAAATTGCTTTTTATCAACTGAATGTGATGTTAATTATTAATGCTAGGGAATGCAACAAAATGAACGTTTTTTAGAAAACTTAGTGGATATATAATGGACATTTGCAAGATAGGGAATACAAGGACATTTGATAAAACTTAGTGTGCCCAAAATCTTAATGGGTGAACATATAGTTTAGACAATGTACATGTGTATACAAATAGTGAACAAAAAAATTATGATATTGTACACTTATACAAAGTGAGTGAACATTGGTAATTGTATAGTAGCTTACATGCAAGTGTACAAAAGATCATCTCTGAGTGTACATATGTCAAATGATAAGGCTTGAATATATATATAATGGACATTTGCAAGATATAGAATATATGTTAACCCAAAAGGAAAATTGATTAATTAGTCAGTAACTATACAAAAGTATTCTAAATTTCTAGAAATAGGGACACCATTGTTGTAAACATGGTATCAATGTTAATTAGTGCAACTTGGATAGGAAATATTAAATGTCAAGTGAACATGTAGGTTAAGACAGTGTATCCATTGACTAAGTGAGTGAACATATATGAGAATAGAAAGTGTATATATGTATAAATTTAGTGTTCATATCAGTAAAGATAGTGTACACCTGTATAATTGTACATAAGTTGATATATTAGTGTACAAAATACACACCTGAGTGTACACATGTCAAGTAATTGTGAACTGGATATATAATGGACATTACAATATAGGAAATACATGTATATTTTTGTTAACCCAAAAGGAACTATGATTCTCATTAGTCAGTAGATATACAAAAGTATTCTAAATTTCTAGGAATTGTTGTATACATAGTATCAATGTTAATTACAAAAAAGGAACATTGTGAAATATTGCTAAAAAGAACTTGATTTCATCCATGATTCTTGGCATTTTCCCTTCTCCCGCTTTTCGGCATTTTCCACAACCCATGTTCCACGCTTGTTGACTTTGCTCTTGAGAATGTCAATGCAGTATTGTATCCTAACCTGTTTGATCCAATCAAATTGAGGGCAAATGTTTGTTGGGTTAGTAATGGGACACGTAGGTAAAGACATCGTAGTTTTAGACTTAAAGAGTGAACAACTGGGAAACAGTCATTGTACATATGCTCAAAGAAAGTGAACATACAAGTAAAGAACACATATACATTTGTGTTGTACATAAAACAAGTATCTAGTGTACATATCACTTACTCTAGAGAGGCTGGGGTTTTCTTTTTCCCATGCTTGGGCTTGGTCACAAGCTATGAAATCCTTTATGAGAGTATGTACATATTATTACATATAATGATCACGTAAGGATTAGCATTGTACATAATCAATAACATAGACATAGTACAAATGAACAACAATATGGTGATATAGATAATGAACATATAAGCATATGTATTATATAACAAGAATATACTAATGTACAAAGAAATAAGAAGACATACTAATTACTTGTGAGTAGTTGAAGGAATTTGTGATGCTTGTATGACCCGGTTCAGGAATTTATTAATGAACAACCATACAAACAATGGTGTATAAATGAAAAATTTACAAAGAAAATACTCACTTTAGCTTTTCAAACTAGGTGGAGAAGAAAATTAGAATATCAATCAATGTACAATATATTAAGCATAAACCAATGTACATATGTGTAATTGAATGAACACAAGTGCAGAATGAGTGAACACCTAATGACTTTTTAATGATCAAGAACTTCATGATGATGTAGATATGCATATTTTAATTGTATGTGGAAAGTAAATGTACACAAGTATATATAACAAAGTACAATAAGATAACTGAAATGAGCACATTAAGTTGCTTACATTATCAAGTCTATATAACAAAGTACAAGAAGATAATTTCCATATTTGGTAACAATAAGATCCCAACAAAATAAATGACAACAAAGTTGAAGAAGTACAATGAACACTTGAACTCAAGTAATGAACATATATCATTCTTCAATGAACATAGATTGAATTGGATTTTCATCATTGTATATCAAAAAATGAATATCACAAAATGATAGCTATGTACATCATTGTATTTCAAATGTACATCATTTTATTTCAAATGTACATCAATTCATGTGAAGATTGCCAATGTACATCAATTCATCATCTCACCTATATATATGAATTAACATCAAAACCATTTTTTTTTCTTCAACCAACATGCAAAATATGTTTTCAAAAAAAAAAAATTCTTCTATTCTTCACACAATTCTCACCTATATATATGAATGAACATTAAAACCATTTTTTTTTCTTCAACCAACATGCAAAATATGTTTTCAAAAAAAAAAATTCTTTCTATTCTTCACACAATATAAAACATGCATATATCTTTTAATTGTATATGGAAAGTAAAAGTACACAAGTATATATAACAGAGTACAAGAAGATAACTGAAATGAGCACATTAAGTTGCTTACATTATCAAGTATATATAACAAAGTACAAGAAGATAATTTGCATATTTGGGAACAATATGATCCCAACAAAATAAATGACAACAAAGTTGGAGAAGTACAATGAACACTTGAACTCAAGTAATGAACATATATCATTCTTCAATGAACAGAGGTTGAATTAAATTATCATCATTGTATATCAAAAAAATGAATATCGCAAAATGATAGTTATGTACATCATTGTATTTCAAATGTACATCAATTCACGTGAAGATTGCCAATGTACATCAAACATCAATTAAAGAAAAAAATACCCGTGTTTTTCATTTTTTTGAGATTCAGAAGATTTGGTCTTTTTATTCTTCACTTTTTTAAAATTAAATAACTTTTCAAGCGGAACATCTTCTTGAATTGACCTTGCAATAAACCAAAAATTTTTTCTTCAACCAACATGCAAAATATGTTTTCAAAAAATAAAATTCCTCCTATTCTTCACACAATATAAAACATGCATAGATGAAAATGGCTTACTCGGTTCTCCTTCTTCTTTGTTTGTAGTTCGAGTTCTTTTCTAACATCCATTTTCAAGTTGTTTTTGTTGTACCTCAATCCATTTTTGAATTTTTTTGGCTTCGGTATCTTTTTTCTTCTTGAGAATGTTGAAAATTGTGAATAAAAATGATATCTTTTTGTGTAAAATGGTGTAAAAATGGAGGATGAGAAGGTTTTGGAAGATGGAAGAGAAAGTCAGAGAGAAGATGAGGGAGAAAGATGAGAGAGAAAGTGAAATGATGGAGTTGTAAGTGTAGGGAAGTGGGAAAGAAGAAAAAGGAGGTTTACTTTTGAAAAAAGTAACTGTCAAATCAACTTGTTCAAATTCACTTTGTACATCCATTTTTGCCTTATGTACACCAGATGTCAACTGTCACTTTCAAACTTGCGTTTTGTATTCAATTTCTTGCGTTTTTGACCTCCAGGGTGCACCTTCGACTTATTGGGTTTAGTCACCTGTTTTTTATGATTTGTTTGACCGTTTGTGGAATGATCGTTTGTTTATAAAAGTATTTGGTAAAAACACTTGTTAGTGATTAGTGTTAAGTACAAAATGTAAGGAAAAGCTAAAAGTCAGCTGAAAAAGTTGCTTTGAAAAGTTGGCTTTACAGCCACTCCAAAAGTCGTTTACCAAATACTTTTTTTGGTTGTTTGACCACATATAAAATCCAAAACCAATGAAAAAGTCATCCAAAAGTCATTTGTCAAACACTTGTGTTAAAGGGTTTATCCGTTTATCCACAAGCATATTAATCGGCTTTATCGAATTTTAGGTTACAGTTTAAAATAAACTTTCAAGGTTTTAAAAATTTTTAAAACCTAAAACTTTAAAGTTAAATCCTTGCACGATAACATTTTAAGTTAAAATTAGTTTGTGGCCCCGGCGATGCCCAGGGTCCATCTTTTATGCTTTACTTGGTTAGAAAAATATTCCTTATCAGATCAATAATTGATGAATGATTTTTTTATTTTAAACTTGAATTTTGAAGGTAGAATTTAAGATTTAATAAAACAATATAAAAGGATCTTGAAATATTGTAATGTAGGAGATCTCTTGACTTTTCCCAAAACTTTATTAAGTAAAAGGAGTTGTAAGTTGTAAACTTGCAATATAACAACGAAAAGGATGTTCCAAGGCGGCGGATTTAGAACCTACTACATGCATTTTGCATAAGAAAGTTATCATTTACACAATGACTCTGACTTGGGATGACACGTGGCAAGCTGCAACTCTTGCCTACACATTTTAATTATATATATTTCCTCCCTTTTTTGACTTGCATTATTTCTCACTTTTACAAGTTGCAAATTATTTGCATCATTTTCTTTTATGACAATACTTTCCCTCTACCTCTCTCCAATCACATGGGTCCCCCTTTTCCACTCTCTCTATCTCTCTCCTCTGCCCTCTCCTTAATTCTTGTACCTAACTTCAATTATGCAAGTATTAAAAAACGAAGGAAGTATAGAGTAGCCTTATGAGTATTTTGGAGAAATGAAGAAGTATGGCTAAAAGTTTGAAAAACTTAACATTCTTTGATTACACAAATTAAAAGAGGTTGTCTAAATTTAATGTAAAATTAGACTAACTTTGGCCCACAATCTATTAACAAGTCCATTCAATCTCACTTTAATCCAACCCTTTTGTTACACATTTCGCACCAACTTAATTGTCCATTCTCTTCTCGTTTCTTTATTTAACTTTTAGTCTCGAACTACAATGATTATTTTTTAAAAAAAAGCCATCAGACTTACCGAATAATTCCAAACTATTGACTTAATGGTACTCATTTTGACCAAATTCTCAAAGGATGTGCCTTTGGTGCCCATTTTCTTAAAAGAAGTCATTTGGAAGGGCAAAAGTGTTGTCAAAGATCGCCTCGAAATACGTGCCCTAAAATTTGACTTACTACTACTCATTTTAATCAACTTCTCAAAATTCGCGCCCTTATTGTGTTTATTTTTCTAACAAAGTCATTTATAATGTCAAAAGTCTCGTTTAAGATCGCCACAAAATATGCGCCCTAGAAGTTGACTTATCGGTACTCATTTTGACCAGGATCTCAAATTTGCCCCTATTGTGTCGGACATTTATTTTTAGAAAAAGGTGTTTTGAAGCTCAAAAACATTGTTTAAGTTCGTCTTGCAAAATGCGCCCTAGTTTTGTTCCGGCTGTCAAAATCAGTGTCCATAAAGGGGTCTCGGTGGGGCAGGCTTTTTAGAAAATAGTTTTGAAGGTCAAATTTCTGCTTAAGATCGTCTTGAAACACGTACACCAAAAAATTAGGCTTTTGGTACTTGTTTTGTCTCGATTCTCAAAATTCTTGTCTATGAGGGGTTCTCAGCTAGCACTCGAAAATCGACTTATAGCTACTAGTGTAATTTTGGAGATCTCTTAACTTTTTCCCAAAACTTTATTAAGGTAAAAAAAAAATGAGTAATTGCAATATGACAACAAAAGGGGATGTGGCTTGGTGGTAAAGCTTATGTTGTTCCAACTAATAAGTTGCGGGTTCAAAATCTAATAAATGCATTTTAGAAAAATTGAAAAGAAAATTATCATGTACAATGGTGACACTATATATATAAACACACACTATAGGGTTTTATTCTATGAATTAAAAAAAAATTCATGAATTGAAAGTTCTATATTTCGAGCTCTTAGTTTTATGATTCTATTTAGATTTTTTATTTTAAGTATTAGAACTTTTATACTCTGAAATGGAAGCAATATGAGTTGAACATGATAAGTAGTACACACTATTCCAAATCGAACATAACCCACTCCTTATACATAGCATACACTCTTCCATTTGAGCAAGTAGGCTTTTAAAATGGTCAAATAAGTGTGTACTCTCTATAAAACAACCATTTTAGCACATTAAACCACTGTTCACCATATTGAATTACCAATTCATCAACTCATAGTAATAAAGTCAGAATTCTAAGTTATAAAGTTAGTATACCAAGCCTGCAAGCCATATGGTTTAAACTCAAAGTTCCTTAAAATACCAATCTCTTCTTAAGACGTGTCTCATATATGAGATAATTTTAAATAAGAGTTTGTGAAAATATAAATAGATACCAAATATAAAAACATTTGAGAGGACAACCAGACAAATACCAAAATTGCATAAAAATTACTCTCTTATGATTGCTAGATGTAAAGTTTATGCCGAATAAGACATTGTTTAGTTCACTTCACAATAATATTTTCAATAAAAATTAACTTCACTAAAATCACTAACATAAAGAAGAAAGCAATAGTAAATACGGAAAAGAAATTCAATCTAAGGTATATTCTCTTGGATTTATTTTCAGTTAAGCTCATTTCAGCATAATACTTTTAACCCTACATTTCAACATTCCGCTTAATTATTCGGTGCAATTCAATTTATTAGTTTTTAATCGAACGAAACAAGCTCAACAAATCTGAAGTGAACACTTAGGGTCCGTTTGGTAGGGTGTAAAATGTTTTCCTTGAAATTGTTTTCCCATTTTACATTGTTTGGTTTGGAATAAAACTTTAAAATGTAAAACTTGGGGTAGAAAATCATTTTTCATCTTATTGAAAATATTTTCCCTCAAAATTGGGAGAAAAATATTTTCCATCACAAGTGGAAGAAAGACATTTTCCCTCACAATTGAAGTAATTGATTTTTAGTTCAACCAAACTTTGACAAATACTTTAAATGAAAATCATTTTACAAGCAACCAAACAATGAAAAACCTTCATAAAAATAAATTTTATAACGTTTTTATTTTCATCTGAAAATGTTTTACACCCTACTTATCGGAGCCTTAATAATTTGAAAGATTTAATGGCCAAATCATGGTACTTTTTTTCACACCTATCGTGTTGCAAGTATGGGTGTTCACGTACATCATCTAGTCGCCACAAAAACCTGAGGGCAAGATCTCATCCGTTTATGGATTTTGTTTTGTTTCTTTGCACCCTTTCAAAATTCATTTTCAACCCACAAAAACCACAAATTCAATAAACTCTCATTATCCACCACTTCAAAAATCGAAAATATCTTCTTATCCAAAACAGAAAGAAACTCTTATAATCACAAAACCTAGTACATGTGTCCTTCCATAAAACCCTTGAGATCCTCATCCAATCACCCAAACCAACGGTCATCATCCTTAACACATTCTAGAAGCAAACAACAAAAGGGGCAAATTACAAAAGAAGAAAGCTTTGAAAAAAAAACATAACATAACTCCCTATTTTCTTCAAATTTGAGACTTTTTCCTGTTCATTCCCAAATCTGACATCTACCCTTTTCTTCTCTTTCAATCTTCTTCAAACCCTTTTCTGGATTTCTCCAAAGAATTCCATTTTCTTCATCTAATTTGGGGATTTGTTTCTATCTGGGTTGTTTATTGTTGAGAATCATGGCTGAGGTTTTTAGCAAATCGAGTGTTTTCTCTCCAACAATCTCTCATCGTCATAATCATAATAAGGGTGTTAATTTTGCTGTTAAATGTTCTGTTCCTGTTAATAATCGAGGTAGATTAGTTGGTATTTCTTCGTTGAGTAGTAGTTTTGGTGGTGTGAGAACTGCGATCGATCAAAAGAACAGTCTTTGGTCTCATAAAAGGAGAAATCACCAATCAATTGGTGCCAAGGTTTGTGAAAATTTTCTGGGTTTGCTTTATTTTATTGGAATTTGAAAGTTTTAATCCATATTTTTGGTTTTTCTTTATAATATTTTAATCTTGTTGTTTTGATCGTTATTAAGCCTTTTAATTGGTATTGAACTTTAGTATCTACTTTGTCCGTGGTAGATTTGTTACTTATCAACCACTCCCTAATTTATTAGTTGATACGCTTGCATAGTAAATACTATTCGCCAACAATTCTTGTCGAGATTAATGAACCCCTCCGTGTTCTTGTTTGATTCGTATTAATGCATATCTTTGATAAGAAATACTTATTAATTTTTATTAGTTGTTGTTTAATTATGCATAACTAGAGCTCAAAGTAATGCACTGGATAGCGTGTAATTAAGAAGTGTAGCAACTTAAATAAGATAAGGAGAAAGTATTTTCTCTTATATAGTATTTTCGATCTACTGAAGTACTATTTGTGGGGAATTTTTTTAGATTGTTATGAACAAGAAATAGTTGTGAACCAGGCATTTCTCCTCTTTGTAGGAGAGGAATAGATGACTGATGAACTGTTTGGTGTACAATATATGGAATGATTTGTATGAAGTGATGTTGTTGAACCTTTTTTTTTTCCCTCTCAGTTTGCATAGCGTTTTAGCTGGAAGCTGGGTCTATCTATGTTGAGTTGATTACTTTTCTGTTATAGTAGTATTTAGTGCTTCCTTGTGATAAATGCAGATGGGTCTTAGCATTGGCAAAGCACAGAAATGGTGGGAGAAAGGACTTCAGCCGAATATGAAAGAGATAACTTCCGCGGAAGACCTAGTGGATTCTTTACTAACGGCAGGAGATACTTTAGTTATTGTTGATTTTTTCTCTCCTGGGTGTGGAGGCTGCAGAGCTCTTCATCCTAAGGTACCTTTATCTCTTTAGGTCTAAGGGAGTTCTGGCATCCTCAGCTCTTTCTAGATAGCTTCATCCTAATGTTGTTATACCTGTAGTTGACTGTTTTGAGTGCTAAATCATATACATGTTTTGCAGTTATGTCAGCTGGCGGAGATGAACCCTGATGTTCAGTTTCTTCAGGTTAACTATGAAGAGCATAAATCAATGTGCTACAGCCTTAATGTTCATGTTCTTCCCTTCTTTCGGTTCTACAGAGGTGCTGAAGGTCGGGTTTCCAGCTTCAGCTGTACAAATGCTACGGTTAGTTTGAGATTCTCACACTTTTCCTTCTGTTTGTTTGGTTTGGTTTGGTTTGGTTGGACAAGAAGTAAATTTGCATTGAAGTGTGAAACTTTGACATAACCAGTAGGAGACACAACCAGTAGGAAAAGATAACTCAGTTCGTCTCTTGTATGGGCTCAAAGTACATAACCCTTTAATCAAGTCTCTTTCCTGAATTGGGATTATATCAATTAATGATGCGTTTTCTCAAAGCTTCACATCCTGTGAAAGCATATGACAAAGATAAGACAAAAGTAGAGGCAAGTGTTGTCCATATAAAGAGCCTTATATGTTCCTTTTTTGAGCTCATAAGTTTTCTGTTAGTTATGAAACATGAATCCTAATTATAATGAATAAACATATGATAATGGAAGTTCTAGACCGTTAATTGCTGCCTTCTAGACGTTGATGTTTTGAAACTCTCTTGGTAAAGTATTAACATAATCTTATTTTTTTCATCTATCACAGATCAAGAAGTTCAAGGATGCTTTGGCCAAGCATAGCCCACCGAGGTGCAGCCTTGGGCCGACAAAGGGGCTAGAGGAGAAGGAGCTTCTTGCTCTGGCTGCCAATAAAGACCTTTCATTCACCTACACGCCAAAGCCTGTGGAAGTGGACCCTGCACCCTTGCACCAAGAAGTATTTGTTATTGCAGACACAACCGCAGCACAAGAATCTTCACCTTCTTCCAACAAGAAGCCTCTTAGCTCACCATCGACCTTGAGATCTTCTCAGGACAGTGAAGAGAAAACTCTAGTCACTGCTTGGAGATGATCTTGAACGTCCTTCCAGCAATTTTGTACAGTATTACATCATGGGGGTGCATTCTGATCCCTTGTAAAAAGGAAATATCAACAGTGGCAGCTCTTGGGGTCGTTTTTTCAGTCCAAGCTTGCCATATTCTGTGGACTAGTACCAGAATCTGCATTCGGTCTACTTGATGCAGCTTCTATAGTGTGGTTTTAGGTTCTTGTAAAAATAGTGCGAGTAAGTTACATAAATTGAAGCATACAGGTCTGTCTCATGTAGTTGAATTCACTTGGATGTGTATTTACTACAATTACTCTTGGATTGTAATATTATCAAATCTGAGCGTGTGGTTTTATATCAACATTAAGAGCATCATTTGATAATAAAATGGAGATGCTCATTAGTTTATTTGGGCAGTTGAATAAAGCTGTTGTTTCTCTTCTAAACTGGTTTCTACCTTTGCAATAGTGGATAAGTGTCGTACTAATGACTACTGACCGGTAGAATTGTTGTTTCGTGTGCGATAGATAAGCCTTGTTAGCGTACAAATTTGTATCTGAAGTAATTGAAAACTGGTAAGATGATGTTACCCAAGCCATGGCGCTTTTGTTTGTGGCTATGAGCCCTACGAGTACAGTGCACTTGAAAAAGACCATGGGATGATGTTGATTTGCTTGATATACAGAGATCATTGTTCCTTTTCATTTATTTTTATGGTATATAAATGGAAATATTTATTCTAGAGTGTAAAATTTATGTGCAAGGTATTTGAGTGCCACATTTGGTCCATATTCATTTGATAAGGATATGTGTTTGAAATCAGAGAAGCCGACGGCTTTCAAAGTTCCTTTGTAAACATTTTATAAGCAAAATTTTGGCTGTTAATGAGTTTAGGTGAGCCGAGCATAGTAAATTTGACTACATCAGCTCGTGAATGGGTGCGAGACATCTTTGTTAGCTGTTATATTTCATGCATTATAATTTTAACTTAACGTGCAGGTAGAAACGTTTCCAATACGCGAAGTCCAAAACATACGGCAAATGTTGAATCATTCAAATGTTTTATAATTTTTAAACACAAATCTGATTTTGAAGATAAGTTGAACTTAATTAAAATCGATGAACTTGTGATTTGTTTGCAAGTGTTATGAGCTGAGCCAAGCAATCTTGAGTTAGTTTGGCTCATTAATACCCGTAAAGCATGATTATGGAGCGTCTAGTAGCAAAGGAATTAGTGTGAATAGTAAGTTGAGTGAGAGTTGTTGATAAACATTGTAAGCAATGAACACAAGTTAGACTAGAGCCTTAACTCGTAATGGTGACTTACAAATGGAACGTTAATCAAATTATATAGGAAATGTTGAAACGTTTTTATAGGGATAAAACACATTCATTTAATTTTCTGATGGTAGTAGTTTGTAAGATCTTTAAATATGAAAGACTACTCATTACGACATCAAGAAGAAGACGAAGAAATTCTTGGATATGAAATACCATACTTAAGTACAATAATGTATTCTGTTTTTGGTGCACCCGGATTTTAAAACAAAACTTCAAAGATTTCAAACAACATAACCAAAACACACTCTGAAATTTTAAAAAGAACATTTACTTAAAACAAAAAGATCAAAATACAAAATTTCAAAGAATAAGATGCTTATTTTTACAAAGAACAAAATACAAAAAATTTAAAAAACATTTCCTTGCAAAAATAAAATTAAAAGCTATCAATTTTAAAAAAACATTTTCTATAAAGAACAAAATACGTAAATTACAAGAACAAAATACTTTTTTACATCAAAAGAACATTATATATTACTTAAAGGAATATAAAAAACTAAAAAAAAGGTATAAATTGAAAAAAACATACAAGAATAACCAAAAGAACGTACATGATTAACAAAAGTATTTTAAAAGAACAAAAACGATGACCTATAAGAGCATTAAAACCCAATTAAATATGACAGAACATCATCCAAACATTCGAGAACATTTGGGCAGAAAAAGGAGAGAGAGAAAGAAGAGCAACAACGATGAAAGTTGCTCGACGGTCGGCGACAGTCTCCGATGAACGTGGCTCGATGGATGACGATCCTAGTCACCAATTTGCTTTACCTTAACAACCCCTTTGTTTTTCCCTAATTTCGCCGGTCGTTTTGCCCTAACTCCGTTCGCCGCCACCGATTTTACCTTAACTCCGTTCGCCAACCGTTTTACTCTAATTGTAGTGCACGAAGCACTAAATATTTCCAGAATTAATACTTTTATTTACCTCGCTAACAATACTCGGCCTAACATACCTTTTCAGTAAACCTCCCAGCTAATGCATCCTTTCACTACAAAAAAAATGTTTTTACTTTTTGAGCCTTAATTGGAAAAACAATTTTTAAGTGTGAAAAATACTAGGGTTTTATAACTCTTAAAAAGTTAAAAACTTGAAACCTCTAAACCTATTACATACAAGTCTTCAACTCCACAATTCTCTATCCCCAAACATTCCCTCAACTTCCCAATGTCCTCCGACCAATCCCCTCCATCACCGGCCACCACCGCCGAAGAAACCACCAATCAACCACCGGAGCTAAGCAAGAAAGCCGCTAAAAAGGAAGCCGCTAAGCTTGAAAAACTCCGCAAAAAGCAAGAATCCGCCGCAGCAGCAGCAGCCGCAGATGCACTCGCCGAAACCTCAATCGCCGATCCTCTAGCTGAAAACTACGGCGACATTCCTCTCATCGAACTCCAATCGAAGGCAATCTCCGGTCGTAAATGGACGGAGGTGAAATCTCTCTCCTCTAATCTCAAGGATGAAGAGGTTCTCATCAGAGGACGATTACAGGCGATTCGAGCTGTTTCGAAGAAAATGGCGTTTGTTGTTGTGAGAGAAGCTGGATATACTGTTCAGTGTGTTTTGATGGTTGCAAAGGAGAAAGTTAGTGAACAAATGGTTAAGTTTGCTAATAATTTGAGTCGTGAGAGTATTGTTGATGTTGTAGGTGTTGTTTCTGTTCCTAGTGATGCTATTAAAGGCACTTCTCAGCAGGTAATTTTTACCTAATCTTGTATATTTGTGAGGAAATTTGTGTTTTGTTGTGTTGCTTGTTTTTCTAATTTTGTGGAGAAACTGTGTAGGTTGAGATTCAGGTGCGGAAGATATATTGTATTAATAGAGCTGTGCCGACTCTCCCTATCATTGTGGAGGATGCTGCCCGGAGCGAAGCCGAGATTGAAGAAGCTTTGAAGGTTGAACTACGCTTATTTTATTTTTGAGGTTTTATGATTAGTTATGAAAGAATTGGACACTATTGTATATTGTTGCTAGCTATGTTACTTAGACATGGATTAAGTGTCTACTTGGATAATGGTGTCCAAGTGTTGGACTCCGCCATTGTAGAAAAAAATATATCGATTTTTTAGTTAAAAACGAAGTATCCAAATGTCATGAGGTAGATGAGGGTATCGGAGTAATATAGGTTGCTAGAATTTAGAATTGCACCATAAGAGAGGAAGTTCAACAAATAAGGAATGAGAATGAGAATTTAACAGATGAGAAAGGGTAGTGGCTTGATGTTTGGGACGAGAACAATGAGGTTGCAAATATAATATTCCGAATTACTCCATAAGGTTGGAAGGAAAACATTTTTTAGCGTCGTTTTACTTAGATTGATTCCCTTGCATGAATAGATAGTGAAAAAAGGGGGAATTAAAATGAAAGGGGGAGAATGGAGGGAAGGTGAAGAGTATATCTACTATTTAGGCATCATTGCTTTCTTCTTGAAGCTGTTAGATTTGTGATGCTTCTAAGCTGCATTTGGAATTTTAGCCATTCTTACCTCTGAGCTTCACTTTAAAGTGTCTATTGTTCTAGCCAAAAGAAATTGTTGACCATTGGTTGTGAGGTTTAGGCCGGAATGCTTTTCTCCCCCTACTTATGCTGTAAAGGGCTTCTCATTATAGTTATAATTTCGTGATTTGGTACATGAAATTAGGGTTATTTCTACTTCTTCCTCTCTTGATTCTTCTGTTTTGGTCCTTGTACACAGGCTCGTTTTTTTGTTTTTTCCGGTTTCCTGATAATATCTTTCTGTTTCAGGAGGGAAAACAACTTGTTCGAGTTAACCAAGACACACGTTTGAATTACCGAGTCTTAGACTTGAGGACCCCAGCTAATCAGGCCATATTTTATCTGTCAAGCGAAGTTGAATATGTAAGAATCCCTTTTAGCTACTTCAGATCTGCTTTTGACATTTAAAATGTTCTGCATTAATTTATTTGATCCAAAGAGCTTGGGTGAGGTAGTATGACTGTATGAGGTGCAATCGGACTGGTAATATTGACCTCAACAGTTCGAAATTGTACGTAAATCTGGATGATCCTATTCCCTTTTGGCTGCTTCACATTTGCTTGTGACATTTACATAATTCTGTATAGATTTATTTGATGCAAAAAACTGTTGAGTGGAGTAGTATGAAGCTCTATTGGACTTGGTAAAACTGTCCTCACCCTTTTGAAATTGCTCTTAAAACTGGATGACCCTATATGTAATTACCCAACCTGACCAGAATCATTTGACCAAGAGAGCCCTTTTCTATCGTTAACTAATGGGATCGGGCGTTGCCCAACCTCGAATTACTCATCATCTTAATACGACGGAAATGAAACCTGATGCCAATGCCTGGTTTATGGTCTCTAAGTTCTGTAGCTACTAGCTGTAGGCCCTGTAGCAGCTCTTGGTAGGCATTGGAGAATCGTGGTAATGCTTTTAAATGAAATGTAAAAATATACTATGTGCTGCCCTCCTAGATAGCCTGAAGGGGAGATGGATTTTTTTTCTTATTGGAAAATATATGCTAGGTTTGTATAGGGAAGATCTTAAGCTTTCATACTGCATGTTAGACTGCATAGACTTGTGCTGCCTCACTTATCCATACTAAGCCTACCAAATATAGCTCTTGTATGTAACTGAAGAAGATCAATGATAGTTGATATTCACTGTTTTCCTGTTTTTGTCAACATTTGATGCGCTTCTGGAGGTAATGATGGGTAAGATGGTCTTCGACCTCACGCCTATTTGTTTTTTTAAATTAAGTAATAAATTGAATTGTTTAGTTGCTGCATTTAGTTTTTTTTATTTTATTTATTTACTGTCTGCTTGGTAATCTTAGTTGGGGGCCCTCTTATGTTTTTGTTTGCAGATCTATAGGGATATTTTGCGATCTGAGGGTTTTGTGGGAATTCATACGCCCAAGTTGATAGGAGGAACAAGTGAAGGGGGGGCTGCAGTTTTCAGACTTGACTACAAAGGCCAGCCTGCATGTCTTGCTCAATCACCTCAACTTCACAAGCAAATGTCAATTTCTGGTGATTTTAGGCGCGTTTTTGAGGTTGGTCCCGTTTTCAGAGCAGAGGACTCCTTTACTCATAGACATCTCTGTGAGTTTACGGGTCTTGATGCTGAAATGGAGATCAAAGAACACTATTCAGAGGTAGGACTAGCTTTTCAGATCCCATTATCTTGGTGGCTACATCTTGCATGATTGGAAGTCAAATAAGGTTTCTGCTTGCTTTCTGCAGGTCATGGACGTAATTGACCGACTGTTTGTGGCCATCTTTGACCACTTAAATGAGAAGTGCAAGTCACAGTTGGAAGCAGTTTCGAAGCAGTTTCCATTTCAACCTCTGAAGGTTGAATTTATACATAAGATTTAAGTTTTTTTTCCTCTTAACTTATCTTGATTTTAAATTTGTTGCATGTTTAAGCTTCATGGTTGTTTTTGTTAATCTTTATGTTGCCATGTGCTTGCACATACGCTTAAATGTCTTTAAGTGCTTAGGGAATGCTAGAATGCCACTGTCATAACATTTTCTGGATGGACTCATGACATTTGGAATTTGTGTATCTGCAGTATTTGCGGAAGACATTGCAACTGACATTTCCAGAAGGTGTTCAAATGCTTAAGGTAAGGGATATCACTTTCTCCTCTGGTAAATAGTTTGATCATAATAAGCTCTCTGAATTATTGTAAGTGATCCTCAAGGACCATCTTTAGCGTTTGGAACTACTTTGGCTGATTGCAAATCACTTATTTTTTCAGGAGGCCGGTATTGAAGTTGATCCTCATGGGGACTTAAATACTGAAATAGAGAGAAAACTTGGAGAATTAGTCCGTGACAAGTTAGTTAATTTTATATGTCCCATCTTCTGTTATACTATTTTTTCAGCGGTTTTACCTACTTTACTAATATTTATTTCAAAAAGATGCATGTTCTTTTATTTCTCAATTGTCTCCCTTAGAATTCCTTTTTGACAATTTAGAAAGTCTTTAGTTTTCTTTCTTTGTCTTTTCACTTTTGTTTATTGGATTGCCTTAAGATTTTAATGTTTGTATATATATTTATTTCTTGTGGACATTGATGTTTAATTATCGTAATTGAAACTAGTGCAATAATGATGATAAGCGGGACTATTGTAGTAAAGAATGTTTTGAATGCCTTATCAAAAGAATTTTATATTACTTTTCGTCTTTTATTCAACTTGAATGGTTGATGTGTTTTTGACTGGTTTTTTTATTTGCAGATATGACACAGAGTTTTACATTCTCCACCGGTATCCATTGGCTGTTAGACCATTCTACACCATGCCTTGTCATGATGACCCGTCGTATAGCAATTCGTTTGATGTCTTCATAAGAGGTGAACTAGATTGTTTATGTTTCCTATCATTTCTTGTATTTTGGCTATTCCTCAATCCTTAATTCGGATAACTATCATTTCTAAGTAATCTAAAAATTATGTTTTTTTTTTGTTGGTTCTATTAGAGATGAGGTTCAACTTTGATTAGTCAAGTGTTTGCGGCATAAACTTCATTTTCTCTAACCTACTTTTTGGTGACCTAAGTGTTTATGAGATAAGCTTAATGAAAGAGGGCTTGATAGTGCATCATAACATTGAAAGTGAGCTCTAATCATTCTGATAACGCATTTAAAATCAGCAACAGTTATGTAAAATGTTTAGGTACCACTTAAGCCCCTTTTTACTCATTTGGAAAGTTCAAAATGAGCAAATCAGAATAATAGAAGAGCTTCAAATGAGTTGAAAATAGTCTTGTTGTACCTAGCTTAGTTTCAAAAGGTGCAAGGTGCACCGAGGGGCAACCTGATTATGAACAGAAGATACTTCCTCCAATAATGCGTCAAGAATTGTGCTATATGATTCTGATTAAATATCTGGAGCTACAGTGTGATTGTGGGACCATGGAAATCCAGATCTGGTGCAGGTTGGATTGGGTTTGGGCTTAGGATTTAAAGGTGGCTAGGGTTAAAGAGAACCATTTAGTCATGCGCCCACGTTGCTTTGCCCCCATGTCTCTCCATTGCCGTCTTATTTGGATCTAATCTAGGTACTCAAAAAAGTTGGTTTTAAAGTCTGTTCATTAGTTGGCATGGACACAGTTGCTTGCAAATGGAAGATAGTTTTTTGCCAACTTTACTCCTGATGTAAACGCAGCTTTGTTACTTTTGATATTCCATGTGCAGTTGAAAACTTTCTATAACATCTGTATTTTGATTTCTGAACCATATACTATTCATCTTGTAGTTAGTAGGCTTCATTAGGGAATCCTGAAAGCCATTAGATGCTTCATCTCATCAATTATCAGTCTTATTCAGCTGAGTTCGTTCATGACCCTCTTCGGCTGGGTGTTAAGTGGTCTGTTGCTGGGACTCTGGTAAAAGTTGTGGTAGTGTACGAGCTTTTGTTAGCAGTAAACCACATGTCATCTAGTGACATGCAATGTCTGAAACTGATAAATAAGTCTCTTCTATTTGTAAATGCCTTTTTGATGAATTTGTATTTGATGTGCCGCAACTTTGTGTCCCTTTCAGGTGAGGAAATAATATCAGGAGCTCAGCGTGTCCATGACCCTGAGTTTTTGGTCAAGCGTGCCGAAGCATGTAAAATTGATGTCAATTCAATAGCTACTTATCTTGAATCTTTTAAGTAAGTTGTTGATTTTCTACTTAAAGATACCTTGCATCTCTTGCCCTCTTTGGTTATTGAGATTTATTGGAGTAGATGCGCTTTTCATGGTTGCTTGTTCATTTCGATAGAAATACTGACTAATTCTTTGTGTCTAATTATATTTAGTATGTTTACAAGTCTAAAATGTCGATTTACCCTTTCACCTGATTAGAAGTCGAAAAGGAAGGACGCTTTTAGAGACGAAAGGCCATGGGGAGATACCGTCTGTGATCCATGGATAGTTGTATATTTTAAACCTACACTATCAATGTTTACTAATCTAATAGTAATAAAAGATGGCAGGATAGTTGCATTATGAAATATATATTTTCGTCTTAGTACTTCCTCTTAGCTTCATATACCGTTGTATCTATTCAAGAATATGGTACTATCTAAATGTCGTCAGATGTTTTCGTCGTAGTTGTTAGATGTAGCTTCATTCATTAGATCAGTTGAGGATCTATCCATCTTATAGTCACTTTATTTAATGCGGTCTAGTTTTGTCTTCACTATTCAGAAAGATTAGATGTAGACTAGAATATTAGTGAGTTTGATAGGTTTTTAGGTTGCCTGAACTTACTGTCAGCCCTTGTGGAAATATCTAACACGATTAACTGAAATTTTTTTGTTATACAGATTTGGCGCTTGGCCTCATGGTGGGTTTGGAGTGGGTTTGGAGCGGGTTGTGATGCTCTTCTGCAATTTGAACAACATTAGGAGATCATCACTGTTCCCTCGTGATCCGCAGAGGCTTGCACCTTGATATTGTTTGCTTCCCAAGAGTTTTATCAAAATTGTTGGTAGCTTACATTTGTTTTCTAGTTCTTTAGCAAATTGAAATCTTGAAATCTAGAGACCTGTGAGTTATTTGTCTGGCTGACAGGATATCACGTAATACCAACAGAAAAAATACTAATAGAATAACAAATTTTGAATGACGATTTGCATATATAGTTGTCGCAGGGTGCAATCAACCTACATGATATTCGCCTTTTGTTTTTTGGAGGGGCAATCCATCTATTTAGTTAATCCATTTGATTCAACAGCCAATCTCCACCCCTCAAAGCAGGCAAAATAAACAAATTAGTAATTCAAGGTTACTGTCTTTTACAACCAGAGTAGCTAGGGGCTAAAATGATATTGGTTTAATGACGATTTAGCTGTTCGTCTTGCTATAGATCCCTGTTCATCTCATGGTATGACCTTTCTTAGCCTCAAGTCACATAACATGAGCTGATTGCAGATTCATGGACCGAGAAAGTTCCATCATGACTACCATGAATTAAGGAAGAGATCTGGATTATATTGCCTTTAATCTTTTTTTGATCACAAAACGAGATTGCATTTCGTATTGCCCCTCCCTTTTACCCATCTCCTCTCCCGCTACCCATTCTGGAGCAATCCACCTAGTCTAAACGAATCATTTGACTATGACCTGGTTCGGTTTCTCTCTTTTTTTGACGTGTGCTATTATTTTAATTTCCTTTCGGAAATTGAACGAGCGAATGTAGGAGATAAAAGCCCCCCTACGATCTTCGATCTAGGATTCATGTTTTGATACATGTTTCGAAGTACTATATTAAACATCGGGTTGGAAGAAGTTTAATTAGTTATATTGGGTCAGAAACTTGAATTCGGGTCCAGAGAACTTGGTATATGAACTTAAATTCATCACTGTTGCTAGCCTTGCCTTTTTACTAAATGTCTAGTAGTAAGTTTGAGATATACTTATTTGTGCAATGTTACGTAAACGTTCTTTAGTAATCAGATGAAATCTTAAAGTTAGAGCATAAACAAACAACTATTATCATTAATTACATTATCGTATCCAATACTAATGCTTGCAAATGAACTCACTAGCAGAACACATCTCTCAATTAAGGGTTCAAAGTAACAACACTCATTATTGACTCATTGACTATATCACGAAGCCGGAAACTTATGTTTGCGTCCTTGTCCCTTGACGCATGAACTTCCTTAATCTTCTCGGGAACCTATTTAGGCTTATAAGCAGCTATAACAATGACCATCGTTCTTTTGTCCCCTAGCTTATTTTGCCTTAAAATGTGTTTTATAGGATCGTCCAAATATCACAAAGACTCGGTACCTATCAACAGCTCCCATTTGGCATGAATCCCAACACATTCATACAATAAGAGATTAAATAATATTATCCATGTTATTATGGATTGCGAATAAATTAATGCATGTTGCCAAATTCTCGTACTCCATCTCCAATACTTTCAGGGGTCGTTTGGTATGTCATGGGGATAGGGATAGGGATAAGAAATTGGTAAGTGGAATAAGGATAAAATCAGAGTAATCCCATGTTTGGTATAGGTTGGGATAAGATTAGGGATAAATAATGATGTTACTTAAATAACCTTACTAATTTTCTCATTCTCTCCTCCTTCATCCCTTTTCATTAAGGATATGTTTGTAATTTCACCAAATATCCTTTTCCCCATCCCTTATACCACCCCCTTAGGTATAATTTTGGTGGAATAACTTGGATTTTTATCTCTATCCCTATCCCACCAAAATTTACTAATCCCCCTAAACATGGGATAAGGGTAAGGAGGGACAAAAAATCCTTATCCCTATAGGTGGTAAATACTAAGAGACAATACATCTTTATCATTGTTATTGTTATTATAGTTCTAAAGCACTTAAGCGTTAAATGCTAATGATAAAAAAATCTCAATATCTCTCCAATTCTTAACGACAACTTTCTTTCGGTCTACAATAATACTTCCCAAGCTCACTCCTAGTCTAACAAGTATTTTGTACACTCATTTCAAATTTCCTTCTTTCTTGGTAATATTCAAAGGAAAACAAGTGTTTACTAACTTTTAGGGTGCAAAAGTCAAGTAAAGATCGATGCCATACGTCCCATGCCCTTTTGTAGTGAGTTAGGATCGCAGCCCTCGGACTTTCATATGCTTAATTTTGACGGATCAAAGTATGATAAGTTCATGCCTCCTTTGTTTGTTATTAGAGATGATCCAAGCAATGTTCAACTTTCAGGGTCCAAGGCTCGTGACTCATCCGGTTCAGTTCTTGTTACGGAAGTTTGGAGCCTTAAGGAGGAAATTATAGTTAGTTACTTTATGTGGACATCAGATTAATAATAATTGAAAGAGACAATTTAACTACCGTCAACTCCTCAAATCCACTTGCAAAATACCCAGGGAAATTCATACGTGTATTTTGGATGCAATAGCGGAGAGATTAAGTGATCTGAGATTAGGAGATGCTCCATTACTTCAGGGGTAATCCAGCGACAGACTTTATTGCCCCAAAGGGCTATCACGATATCCACCTCACGTCCTCACCTATTGTTTCTTGGTCTCAGATCCGGTATTTCTTTCTACTTCCTCCGTTTTTTTTAAATGTGACACTTTCCATCTAAGGAAGTTTAGAATTAGTTGTGACACTTTCTTTTTTGGGCAAAACTTTCTCTCTATCTCTCTCCTATCACATGGGTACCCTTCTTTCTTTCTCTCTATCTCTTTCCTCTTCAAAAATTGTCTAGGAGTCCGTGAAATCAAAAGTGTCACAACTAATAAAAAACGGAGGAAGTATTACTTGAAAGGATGCAGTAGGTTGGTCCTTTTCAATGGCCTAGTCTAGTTTTTCTCCCTATTAAAAAATAGCATAGTGAGTATTGTACTCTGTATAAGCCTCTCTTGGCCCGGCCCGGCCAGCCTACGCAACTAGCGCTCAATCTGCTAGTTTCTTTCATCTCACTCGATGTTCTTTTACGCTTGAAAAAAGCTTTCTAATCGCATATGAAAAACCAGTAATACTTTTTATAATAACGTATGTGCTTTTGGTAGAAATCTCTGTATATTGCATGCTCCTTTTGGTGATCTATTGTTTTGCCGAGCATAATACTCCCGATGTACAGTTAAGGAGAGTATTTATCATAAACTTGGGATGTACCATGAGCATGATACACCAAGAGGTATGATAAATCAATAACAGTTTGTCTAATCACAGTTACAGTATAATGTATTTGACATCTTATATAGTAATTTTTGATGTCTCATATAGTGTCATTCATTTTTTTTACAAATTATTTCTTCTTTAACTTTTCTCTTATATTTTAATAACACTATATAAAACCTCAAAAACATTATATAGGACATTAAAAACACTATATTGTAACTGTGATAGGGCAACTGTTATTGATTTATCATTCCTTGGTGCACCAATGCTACTTTTTTTTTTTTGTATTCATTACTTATTTGGATGGTTTTTAAATAAGGAAAGATAATCACCTAAATAAGCAAGGAAAAATTGTATTTAATAAGTCAACCTTTACCCTATCATCTAATATTAAGTTAACCTTTGAGTAATCTTGGAATAAGTTAACCTTGTATGGGTTTTAACTTTTAACGAGTTAGGGTGACCGGTGACTTGAACAACCGGTAATTGTTTTCCCCACTTTTTCCACTTAATTTCCCTTGTTGACCACCACCACGACCCCACCTGGCCTCCTCCTCCACCACCCCTCACTACTCCCACCAGTCACCACCACCCCTCACTACTCCCACCTGACCTCCTCCTCTCTCTGCTCCCTTTACTCCCCAACTGGCAACCACCACCATAAGACCCCTGCAAAAACCAGACGAACCATTGCCGGAAACAAATCTAGCTAAACCCAAAACAACCTCCACCGCCACCGCTCTTCCCGCATCGACTGGAAACCCCAACGCCCTCCTTCCTCACCGGAAAATTCCCACCCAAACCCTGCCCCTTCCCTTCGACAGAAAACCCCAACCCAAACCCCACCATTTGCTCGCCTCTAAACAACAATGGTGAAGGGACTTCCTCACTTAGCTTCAAAGCCCCTGGGGAGGTGGTGGTGGATGAAAATTCTGGTGAATGGATTAAAAGGGGAGATCCCGGCCGGCGAGTGGTGGTGGTTGTTGTGTGATGGATTAACAGGGGAAGGGCGAGGGTGCTTCTGGCTGAAAATCCCGACGGGACAACAGGAGGAGGGGAGCAGGTATCTGGGAAGATGGGGGTGGAGGGAAGAGGTGGGGGTTGTGTTGCTGGCGGCGAGAAGAAGGCCAGTGAAGGTGGGGGAACGAGGGGAGATGGAGGGAAATTGTGAAAAAAAATTATAAAAATAATAATTAAAATTTGAACCAATAAAAAAAAGACACGTGTACGTATACCTACAATAATAAGTTACCAACAGGTCATGACTTAATTTTAGAAGATTGGTTTACAAGGTTAACTTATTCCAGGATTACTCAAAGGTTAACTTAATATTAGAAGACAGGGTAAAAGTTGAATTATTAAAAACAATTTTTCCAATAAGCAATGAACAAAGTAATAATATTGAATGTATCATTCTCATAAGTCATAATACACCATGATAAAAAAAAAATTGCATCCGGCACAAAATAATTTGCACTCTGACTCCCATGGTCGCACGCTCACCTCCTAACCATCAAACTGTCCCTTCACGGGACGTTTGGTATGTAGGAATGAGAGTTTGGGGATTAGAGGGTGGGGGTGAGATTGAGAATTTATAGGTGGGATAAGGATAAAATAATTTATATCCCTTGTTTGGTATGAGTTGGGAATAAGGTGGGATTAAACTATAATTTTACATAGATACCCTTACTAAGTCTTTATCCTTTTCTTTTCATTAAAGATAAAAAAGTCATTTCCTTACCTGACCCCTAGATATTATTTTGGTAAAATAAGATTATAAAAGGGAGTTTAATCTCATTCCCAATCCCATAAAAATTTATCCCCCAAACAAACATGAGAATAACAGCTATGGACATATAAATTGTGAATCCCACCCAGTAATCCTTTCAATCAAACAGCCCCTCAGGGTTTTACTTCACCCAAAGGCAGGTAACATCCAAAACCCTAATTCCTGGTATTCGCTATCTGGATTCAAAGATCCAAATTTGCAGAATCAGAAACTTCAGCTGAAATAATTAAGCAAAAATGTCGCTTCGAGGAGTATGGCAGCTTCAGAAACTAGTTGTTAGTTACTGCGATTGGGGAGGCAGCAGTAGGGGTATCAGGTACCCATTTTCTCCTCCTTAATTTTCCCAATTTAATGCATTAAGTGGTTATTCATTGCATTTCTTCTACGCCTTTTCATAGATGATTCTGATTAGGTTATGTTATGTTATTGTTAATGAATTTGCTCACAATTTTGTATCATTCTCTGTTTGATCTCTTCTCAGTTATTTTTAGGGCTTTTTCGATAAATTAAACTGTGTAATTTGTTTCAGTCATCACAAAGTTAAGTTCTTTATTTATATTGTTGGGACCAATTTTATACAAAAACATGTGTTAGGCTATATATCCATAACCTTGGCGGGCTCAGGATTTCAGTATCAGGGTGTCGATTATAGATTTGAGATTGCTAATTTGGGGTTGCAATATCGAAAATTAACGTAATATTTCAATTTGCCTTTGTATATCAATTGAGTGAAGTTTTTTTTTCTTCTTAAAATCAGGGTGTTGATATTTGCAATCCCTTGCCTCAATTTAGGTCCTTCCCCGATCCATAATATGGATTATGGATAGACCGTATGAAAATTTAAGTTAAAATTGTAAAACAAGTTTAAACAGCTTACACTTTTAATTTAGTACCTCATGTTCTATCCATAAGCATATGGATAGATCATCTACCCCAAAACTTACTCTCAATTTTAATGGTAATCGATGTTGAGAACTTTAATTTTTGTTGACGATAAACAAATATCACATCCTCCGGCTTACTAATATTAGGAACTTATGGGCATTTTACTCGGTTTGAGGAGCTATGTGTAGCAGGACTTGAGTTAAGGATTTGGTGGAGGTGTGTACTTGAGAATACAGGGATTCTTCCCCGAACTTCTGTTTGGAGGGCATTAAGTATCAGATCGTGTAAGGATGTCTTTGCTAATTTGCTTGAACAGGTAGGGGATAATATTTAGCTCTAGCGATCTTCGTCAATTCTTATCCTAGAACAAAAGGCATCATATTTATCAGTTATAGAATGGGACCATCTTCGATAGCTCTATGACTGTGCTTATGTATACTTAGTGGCTTTGGTTTCTGCTAATAATATCCCTTATGATTGTTTCTTACCAGTGGGCAGTGGCCAGTGGGGAACAACTTTCCACTAGCAATTCTCTTCCTCTTTTTTCAGTGGGCAGCTGTAATTGATTCTTAAAAAATCACCCCCCCGGTTTTTTTAAGTTGCACCATTTGCCTTTTTGGGGAAGATTTTATAACTTTTGACTGAAAGTAATGTTATAATCATGTGGAATCTTTGCTGGAATTTTCTCATGTATATTTTCAAAATATCAAGTATTTTATTTTTTTAAAATTACATAATTAGAGATGTATAGTCAAAAGACACATCTTGGAGATTGTGAAAAGGCAAATGGAGTAAGGGAAAGAAAAATAAGAGTATTATTTGGAGGCATCATTAGCGTGATCTTGCTCTAAGCCTCATTCTTATAGAAGATATAAGCATCTATGAGGATTAGAATCTTGAATTCTTTGATCATTATGTTCGTGCTTTTAAAACGGCTGCAGTGTTAGTTAATGGTTACTATTTTGGGTTAAGAGTGTTTTGGGAACAAGGTTGAGAATGTGTTGTCTTTGTGGTTGTGTATTGGTGCTTCTCTCCGCTGCTTTAACTGTTCTACGGCTACTACCTTATCATCTCACTGTTCAAGACTTGAAACCCTTTCATAAATATCTGGATCCAGTCGATCCTATCCGAAATATAGTGTTTCGGATAATTCAGATCGGATATCCAAAAAATTTCGGATCACCCTTTTGGCTTTTTAGATATCCGAAATATGTAAAAAAAACGGATGCTTTTCGAATATCCAGATAAATACCCGAAACCCGATCCAAAATATCCGTTATTTTTTCATTAAATAAAATTGATTTTGAATCCGGGTATCCGAAATTTTAGGATCACACTCCGAAATGAACATCCCTACTAATAGATGTTTGTTGCAGTTAAGAGAGGGCTCGTACAAGATTTGCCTATTCGGCTTTGAGCTTGTAGGCTCTCGGCTTTTAAATGGACCTAAGCTTCTATCTTAAGTGGGATTGGACACTCACGTTGTCTGCCTTGTAAAATTGATCCTTTACAATAAGAAACTAGAAAGTTTATAGCATACACTCATTTAACAATTTTGAAATATGTAGATATTGGAAAAGAGTGTGAAGCTTCCATGTCTTTTCTACTATTAAACCATTGCCGTTTCCTATACTCCTTAGATGGTCTAATATACTTCAACAAGTAATCAGATATCACACTACAAGAATTCCAAACTGTAATTAATGATGGCTTTGTTGGTGACCAAATTTCTAGCTTGGCCAATGGCTATCCATCTCTCATTTGTTTCGCTTCAACGTCATTTATGATCAAGTTGATGGCTTGAATCCCCATCATTCTAGGAAAGAGGGATAGGCGACGCAGAAGTGTTGGCCGTATCCGACTCATATCTTCAGCACTTAGCTTGCCAGAGAAGATACTAATAAAATTAAAGCAAATGCATGGCATGGTTCTCTTGAGTGTCCAAAAGGAAGATCTAGGCAATAGCATGTGCGTCTTGTCTTTTCTCACTCCTATCTCTCTCTATCTCTCCTCATGCGTGCATGCACACCCAATTTCTTTTACTCAAAGCTTTTCTCTCGCCTCACCCTTCTTGGCTGTCGATTAAACCACTCTTAGGGCATTTTGGTTCTAACTCACGGAATTGGGAAGGGATTGGAATGACATGAAGAGAAGGAATGGTAACAACAATTGTTATGTTGACCTAGTGGAGTGGTTCCACCACTGAAAGGATTCACTCATGAGTGGGATTCAGGATCAGGTAACCTAATGTGTTACCATAGTCCATAGGGTTGTGGAGTGATTAATTTGGTGGAGACAGTTACCCTTAAGATGTAAGAACCATTACCCCACCCCACTTTTCTTACCAGATGACATGTAATGGGAATGATGTGCTTGTTTCCGTGATTTCTTATCACTCTGAAAGAGTGCATTCAGGAACATTATCTTCAATAGGCTTTTAAGTCGGCCGAAAATCCTAATTTCCAAAGGTCTTAAAATAACCGTTGGATAATTCAGGTTTATGATAATTTTTGTTCAGCCTCCATGTGCCAAATGAAAGTATCCACTTTTGAAGCTCACAAAAAATTGATCTGTTATTTTGCAGGGCATTTATGAATACGCATCTGCCATCACTTAAGGAGAGTAATCCAAAGCTAGAGGTTGTCTCAGAACTCATTCGTGGACAACATCCACATTTGAAGGGTTTCTACCGTGAGTGTCTTTCCCCCAACACTCTTGCCTCTTCAGCAGTGAAGTTTTTCCTTTTTGTTCTGTATATGATGAAAAAATAGGGTTTAAGATGATACATAATTTGTGATACATTCTTCTCATTCATATTACCCCCTATGAATATAAGGGTTGCTAAGTTATTGTCTTCTTTTCTTTTAAAATGGTTTTCAGATTTCTGCTCCTTCTTTGCACGAAGGAAGATGCAAGAAACTCACTTAACATGCATCGACTGATGACATGAAAATGGAAAAAGCATAAAAATGGTTATAACTGTTACAGGTAGGGTATAATGGTAATTGCTTTAACAGTTTGTTAGAGATAGATTGGAGAAGAATAAGAGAGTTGGTAAAGTAAAGAAGGGAGTGAAAAGGAAGACGTTCAAATATGGTACTGATATTCTCTCAGCTTAGGGAAAACACTCACCTGCAAAAAAGGGAGTGAAAAGGAAGACGTTCAAATATGGTACTGATATATTCTCTCAGCTCAGGGAAAACACTCACCTACCAAAAGGGAGACAATATTTTGGTAGGCTATCTAATTCTCTGAGTGTGGAACCTAATATCTAGACAGATAGAATAAGCTTTCACTCAAAGTCTTTTAGTGAGACTTGTTGAATTTATTGCATAGAAGAAAAGTTGTCAAGGAGAGGAAAGCAGTGCCATAAAAATTAAATCAGTGGAAGGGCATTTGGCTGTGCTCATTCTTTTGTACCCTTTTCATTTTTCTAATTTGAAGGCTTGCTAGAGACATGTATATTTTTGGGTATAGTTTGTCTGGAAGTACTGACTACTGCTAGTAGAAGGCTTTCAACCTACTACTCGCTGTTGTTCTATTATGTTCTATTGCTGCCTGTGCGCACACTTATTGTTTATGGTGCATGTAACTCCCCCCGTGACTCCTCTTTGTTTTTCTCAAACAAATGGGAACTGTAGTAAAACTATTCATTCTGCTTTGTCTAATAGGGAACAAAAATGAACGAGTGGTTTGCGTGAAGAACATGACTCCAGAAGACGTATTGCTACATGCAACCAGATTGCGGAATGCCTTGGGGAGGAAGGTGGTGAAGTTGAAGACAAGACACGTTACAAAGCACCCTAGTGTGCAAGGCACCTGGACAACTGCTTTGAAATTATGAAACAGCGTGAACCTGTTTCGTCAACTATGGTACCACCAACTGCTAACTAGAGAATATGAAGTTATGGTGTGCTTTTAAGCCCTTGTTAGTCTCCTTCATTAGATGTAGTTTATATCCTGGCTACAAGTTGCTGACCTACACATCAATACGTGTTTGGCGATCTTCTCTCTGTTGCTATGACAAATATGATTAGAAAATTTTTACCGGTCACATTACCTTTTCACCTCTGATTTGTATTGTATTAGGTTGGACTGTTTAGCGGGTAGTAAATCAAAGTACTCGTAAGTTGGTGATGTTGGGAGTTTATACCAACAAACAGATTTTCACTGCCAGATACAGGAAAAATAAAAAGCTTGAACAGGTTACATTTGCAAACTATTCTTCGGTTTGATTTGTATGAACTGTTGACCTACGCAACCATGCAAGCATTGGCAAGTGAAAGTGTTGATTTGTTTCCCAAGACACTTTCAAATTTACTTCATTTCTCTAGAAGTAATTGTCTAACCCTTATAAGTCAGAATACGTAGTTTGATCCAGTTCAATGCAAGACTCAACTCAAATCACCTCTAACAAGTATGCCGATTTAAATTTTGCTAAGTAAGGTGATTAAGGACTTAGGATAGGGATCTCCTCACCTATTTTCTCTACAGCGTGTAGATATGGACCAGGGGATCAAAAAAGTTGAGGTTTGGTAAAGATCCTCCTTGTCAATTAAAAAAATGTCAAATGTTTCTGGACTTTCCAGGGTGCAAAAAAACGGCCGTTTTGAAACATTTTTCAAGTTTAGCAAACCGTTTTTGTTCGGTTCAGTACACAGGTTTAAAAACCCCGTTATTTTGGCCGTATTGACCCGTGATAACATGGTTCGCCCGCATTTTCCGCATCAAAACGTGAGATTACAAACAGGTTCGGAGACTTTGTAGCGAAGAATCTTTGGTTGAACAAGTTCAATTGGAGTTTCTTTGAGCATTGGACTGCGTGACTGTTGATTCCATTGTTGATTGCAGAACTTTCTCTCTCGCGAGGAAGAAAACGTGAAAATGGAGAAGGAGAGAAAGTGGTTAGGGTTTTGTTGGGTGAGGAGAGAGGACAGAGGAGGCGGTGAGATTAAGGTTTTGTATGACGAAGATGAAGGGTGGTTTGGTCTTGGAAAATAAAATGAGGTTTAGAGGTTGGGTAGTGAGACGTTGAAAGAGAAAGAGAGTTAAAAAGCAAACTTGAGGGAGATGATTTATTTACTGACATGAGGAAGAATGAACAACTGCCCAATTGTACTCGTGTAGTTAGAGAAAGAGAGGGGAAAAGAAGTGCATGTGATTAATACTAATGGATGTCGGTGTTTTTAGTACTCCAATATTTAATTTTTGTTTTAATTTTTGTTTTCAAGTTTTGTGACTATGTTAGAGAGTATTAATAAGTAATAAATGTTTAATATAATGGGTCTAATGTTTAACTATAATGCCAATTTAATTTTGTATGATTTTTGTTTTAATTTTTGTAATTCAATTAAAGAGTATGTTAGTTATGCTGAGCTAATTAATTAATGAATGTTTAATATAAAAAATCCAAAAAAGTACTATGTCTCTGGCTCTCTGCCGTGTTGTTTAACAAAATAGGAAAGTAGTATTAGATTAACATATATGACTAGTTTATATTGCACAAAAGTACTAAAGTGTATATTAAGTATTGATCTATTTCAATTTTTGATCATATTATCATATGAATTTTTGAGGAAAAATCATTAAAACTACCAAAAAAGGCTTTCAAACATAATTCCTGTCGCGATATTACGATAAGCGATGAACGTATCCGTTCCGTTATACCGAAACCCGAATTGTTTCCGTATCTAAAACAGTCTCCGTATTTTCGAACCATGGGACTTTCCAACTTATGATAAGGAATTAAGTATTTATTGGAGGGGCAAGTATATGAAGTAGTGATTAATTTATGGGTGCCTCCCACTAGAACAAGCAATACGTTATAATGAAGATCCACCACGAGGCACAAACATAGATAAGCATAGCAGTACAAAATTCTACGTCGCACAACCTCAAAATGTTGTTAAGCTGTACCCAAAGACATTCAAGATGCATGCCGGAAAAGTTGAGCAGCAAGGTCTCTTGAAGAAAAGAGGACTGCAACACACAAAATTCATTGTTGTAATTGCAATATTAATGTTACATTTTTTATCCTATCTTTTTTCCGTATAGCTAACATACAAAATACCTCAAACTTAATAGTGTTTATTAGGATTACATCAAAAAATTTTTTGCTATTGGTTAAGAACCTTTTGAGCCTCCATTTCAGTAACTTGGTATGCAAAATCTCAATTGTTCCTAATACAGTGCTTTAGCCTAGAAACTGATCATGAACTACTACCACCTTCAGCTGCTTTCTTCTCCCGCTGCTTCTCCCGTTTCTTCTTATTTTTTAAAGCATTTTTGCTTATTTCCCTGCATAATCATATGATCACATTCAAGAAAGTTTCCCAGGAAAAAGGAAAAAGAGAATGAAGGGATCGTTTCACATAAGACGTAATTAGGCAAACTTACTGTGTAGCCATTCCTCCAAACAGCTGCCAAGATTAAACAAGAAGTCACAAGTCAGATAATGTATTAGTTTGTAAAGTCAAGTGAAAATAGTTCGCCTATAAATGAGAATCATGTATGAAAATTGGAACTGCTTTAAGGACTGCCTTACAGTATATTGTCCAATCGGGCATAGATCAGCACAAGCGTTAATTATTCAATAATAACTCATCACCCGCAGTAATAGTAGATAATACATCATTTAAAAAACATATAAAGTTGCAAAACATTAGCAGAGCAGCATCAGATCTTTGAGAAGCGTTAACAAAAGAAAGATATCCTAACCGACATGGCCCATAAAAAGTAGAGATAAAAACGACCTAATGAACAAAGTCCCAGAATAATACAAGGGCAAGCGTCATAACAATGCCGATATGACTAGAATGTCTCTATAAAGAACAAAAGTATGTGCGAGGATATATGGCTACATATGAGCATCTTAGGGTCATTGAGCATAAAAGCCTAACTGAGCTTTTATTTCAAGCACAGTAGACCGAACAAAACTTAAGGCGAAATGGGGGCCACCCTAGCCCATTGAGTGCTCTACCTCGGGCCATCGACATCATACGCTCTACTGTTACTAATCAGGTAACAAGGTCTGTCTCTACTTTTTTCTTCGGGGGTTAATCATTCTGCCTAATGCCCACATAAGAATTGGATCCTTTGGGTTAATCATTCTGCTTAATGCCCACTTGACAGGACTTTCATTTTTGGCAATAAAAGCTCAAAACATACAGAAGCTTTCTGGAATGAGCATATAAAAAGACAATGCCAAGGTAGCTAGGATTTACCTCAGCCTTAGCAGAAGCTGCCTGCTTAGCATGAGGAGGTCGGTATGCAGCAGGTTTCTGTGGAGGATTTGCTGGGCTAGCTTTTGCCGCACTCTGGGAAGATTTTGACCCTTGTCCTACATGAAGCAAACTCTCTTATTTAAGCGAAAACATTTTTTGAAGATATACATATGGAATAAGCTGCAGACATGATGATCAAGCGAGGAACCTTGAGATTTGGAGGCTTCAATCTTTAATGAAGCGACAGATTTCACAAGTTCAGCAATATCACCAAACCTATCGGGTGATTCTCGTTTCCAGTCAGCCTGAGGTTGATTACAGAGAGACAGCGTTATTTCAAAGATAAACAATATAATCTACAAAATGCGCAGAGATAGTATCATCAACCTGGAATAGTTTGTCGAACATCTTCTTGTAATACAATGAGCCATCGTGGAGGAAAATTTTAATCCTACATAACACCGAAGAATGAATGATCAACTACTTTTACGTGCAAATTGCAGAAGCGATTTCCTAAAATGCATCAAAGTAAATGTGATCATACAATTTGGAATTATAAGTCTACTCTCCCATTGCAATACTCAGTTGACTTTTTGAAGTCAAATTTCCACAAATTTTACCATAATTTCTCACAACAAAGCTTTAATTGGAGATTTTGACCAGTGATCCAAGATGCCATATCAGAAGTTTTCATCTATACTTTCTATTGGAAAATCAAACATTGGTCGAAGATGAATCTTGTGGAGTGTAAATAGTCCACAAGAACAATCATGGTGGCAAGGAAGGAGCTCATGCACTTTTCATTTATGTTATATTCAACATCATTACCAACAAATCCAAAAAACAATGGCTGACGTAAACGCAGTTCCACCCCCACCCTCACCCTCACCTCCCCAATTTTATATAGAATAGCAATGCACCAGAACAGCTAGATAATGAAACCTCGCCCCCCAACTTTCATGTAAACTTGATCATAAAAGCTGCATTGGTTGGATTAAGTCCTCATATTCCCTGCTAGGATTAACTTAACATGACAAGCTACTTTTGATAACCAAAAAGTGTCATCAGGAACAAACTATGTCAGCTAAGAAAACTCTAGCCCGTTATAAACAAAAAACTTAGCATACCCATTATCAACCTGACGTCTAGGTGCTGTTGATGCAGTCATAAAAAAGCAACCATTAGGAGACCATTCACTAGTTACAGACCACTCAGCTTTAGTTGTTCCCAGCTGCTTTTTCTCTGTGCAATCCCAGAAAGCCTGAAACACTCTCGAAGGTATTCCATATATTAATAACATTGATGTCAGAATCTAAGGAGTAAGGCATTACAAAAATAAAAAAAGTACAACAAGCATTACAAATGAGCGGTCTCATACATAAAAACAAGATCACGTAAATCGATCTTGCCAGCATAGATACACGCGATTTTCATATTCCAAAAGGTGCACTAGAGAAAGAGGAACATAAATGAATTACAGCTGTACAAGTCATCCTTCAAAAAGTAAGGCTGCTCGATCATGACGTAGACCAGAGATCAAAGATTGAGAAAAGTAGCGCAAGTTGAAGCTACTTGTTTGGAACCCTTTTCTTGCTCATCCTTTTTACAGTATCTGTCCCCAAGGGTGAGGTTTAATAGTTTGAACATTACCTACATCTAAGCTTAGAGGGAAACAATTATAATATGGTTTGCACCCACGGAGGAGATAATGGTTAAGATCTAGTTGAATTTACGCTGGTGGCTTATAACTCTAATACACAAATGCATCTGCAACAACGCTCAAGGGTCTGTTTTGACCAATTAGGCCCTTTTCCCAACTCCATCCTAATAGAAATTCTCAATGATACCTTTTTCAATATTTAACAGGATTACAGGGTCAGTGTGTTATTATGTAGCAACCATTCATCCATACTGGTTGATTTTCAGGCCTGACGAAATGATTTACCATATTTATCAAAATAAATAATATAAAATCTTGCGAATATTTTAGCAGTAAACCACATGGCGAGACCGGTCACCCTTGAGTCCTTGACCTTGAGGCAGATTAGCCTTGAGCCAACTGCATACCACTCATGCCACATGCTTAAGGTCATTAAGCCCTAAATCTAAATTGCTAGCAGCAAGAACTAATAATTTTCCTCAGACCTATCTTTCACATACAATCAAGGAATTTAGTGCATCAGATATTAGTACAAACTTCAAACTATGAGAATCTCAGAGTAGCTTAAAGCATCAAATTCGACCATATTATAGCTTTCACAATAAATTCAATCACAGGTTGATGATAAAGCACTACGCTCACCATTTGTCTTGAAGTCAAACAGCTTTCTTACAGGGATATATACATTATATACAGAACTAGACAGAAGCTATAGTAATTGTCACTAAAACTACCCTTTTAACAGAAAACCACTTATAAACAAGAAATATTTGCAATACTCTAGTTCTCATGGGCAGCATTACAAACTAATTCAAAAAACAATTTTATACAAAACCCTCTATCTTGTGGATAGTTTTTGCTATCAGACAATTTTTTTCTTACGGGATTTCATAATGTTCAACATTGCCAAAAAAGAATTAGGTGTTTTGAAGAACATAACCAAAGTTATAACATGTACTTCATCTTAAAGTTTGTTTCTCCTAGTAATGACATGGAAGAGTATAGAGTATAAATTACACAATTCACACAGATCTTTCTAGGGCAAAAGAAAAGAAGATATCCAAAGGATGTGATACATGATCAAACCTAATAGCAGAATCTCGCAAATGTTCATTACTAGTCACAACAAAGAGAATGTGAGATAGTTGGAGTCAAACCATAAAAGGAACACTAACAGAAAAAGGCAGCACTAATAGGTTGAGAGACAATTACCACCTTCTCACAAAAGAGCAACTAAATCAGCAACAGCAACAACCCAGTATCTAAATATAAGGTATATTTAACATATGACTAACAAGTAGAGACATACATTCACAACAGTTAATGGCTAATTATACTGCACAAGAACAAGAATTGGAAAGACAGTTTGGCGTACCATATCACCAGGCAAGTTTCCGAAACCAGCCAAGCACAAAACTGTATGAAAAGATTTAAGGATTTATAGAAGAATAAAAATACAGAGGTAATGAAGAAAAGAGATGGAAAAGAAATATGGTGTATCAACTACACGAAGGATACATCTTCCCTTGGGATTCCACCTGATTGTGTTGTACGGGCCCGAACCAAGATCAAGAAGTGGATTGCACTTCTTGTCAAACACTGTAGCTTTAGCAGGCATGACTAAAGTTAGGTCAAGGAACAGCAACATTGAAAAGTTGAGAATAACTCTGACAATAGGATATCTAAGAGGAAAAAAGACACCATAATCTCAGCCAAGAGTAGCCTAGCATTATACCTAAGCCTAAAGCTAGAAGCTATTTAATTACACACCAATTATGAGCCATTTAAAGTTTTCATGATTTAGCTCTCAATAAAAGGATACATCCATAGACAACAGCAAACTCTGAACCACTGTAGGACCACTGAACATCATGAATGGGTCCCTCCTTACCTGCACATGACTAAACTAATCAAATTTGTAAGCAGAGTGAAATATAAAATAAAACCAGAAATATGAAGGTTACATACGAAGAGGTACAAGGCCTTCATGAGTTCCATCTGTTGTCAAGTAACTCAATTTCGACTCTCCATAGTAACTCTGATTGGTTTTATCAACATCTGCTTGAGCCACAGCCAGAAGACCAGTAGAACCATAGTTCCAATGTAATTGCACAGTTGAACAACGGAAGAAGCTGCGTCGCGCAAGAGGCTGGCTAGAGGCATCGCTTCCACATGCAAATATCTGAACACTCGCAGGAACTCCCTAAAAGAGGATATAGATAAACACAAGAAAAGGAATCCCTTTATATAACAGTGCAATTTCATATCGGTGAAAATCATCAAAGAGCAAGATCTATGATGAAGATGGTCTCAGGCTCTCAACACAGTGAATTAGCCTTCTGCATAAATCTCCTTCGTACACTTGTAGATCACACTTACATATAGGGATGACTGGATGAGTACCATATTAAAGATAATATGCTTAATTTAAGGCTTGAGGCCCTTTTTCAACGATCCATTCATGCTACGCAGCAATATAACAAAGGTTTCTAGGTTCAAAGCTGATAAAATCATGTATGTTATAATTTGCTTCAAGTGCAGACGTCAATTGCTCAATTCCCATCTAGCACCAGACATGTAACCCTCTAGGTAGGGAAATATCATATATGCACAGACAGCTGAAATATATCAAGCATACTGACATTCTGAAAGTTCACACACAACTTGACCATAATCTTCACATTGATATGAGAAACAACCCGACTCAAAAAGACCAACCTTAGATTCAGGAACAAAGGTAGCAACATGTGAACCAGGAACCTTAGAGAGTTGAGCTGCCGCTACTCCAGGAATTTTGAGGCGAGATACAATTCCTTTAGAGAAGTCACTTGGATCAAAAAACTGTATTTCATTTGTGGCAACACGGCATGCAATAACTTCATCTGAGCTGAATGAAATAGAGGGCCTGGACAGTACACAAACATTGGCATAAGAGGAATGCTTGAATCTATTTCATGCTTCCATCCTAACCCCACCATTTACACTTACCCTTTCCCTTTCACTCCCTCACTGCCTTTCCTACTCCCTCACAATTCCATTATCTCGGATCGAATCTTATGTTAACGAATTGGTCCATGACAGAAATGAGAATTCTAAATTTCAGGAACTTGGTGATGGAAAAAAGGCAGAGAGACAGCTCGTCTCTTAAAGAGAGATGCAGCCATGTTGAAGAGACAATTATCTAACTTCTTTCCCTCTCACCTGCCATTGAACCTCTCAACTTTCCTCACTCTCACACCCAACAGGACATAACTAAAGATACCCAGAAAGGAAGTTACAACTCTTTCTTTTACCATCCTATCCTATGCAAATTAAAGCCAATCAATTGCAAACAACAGAAAAAAGGAATTTACCCAATACTTATAACTGCTGATAAATTCATGGGAAAGCAACAAAAGCAACAAAAACAACAAACTTTCACAAGAAAATGAAAATGAAAATGAAAATCAACATTCACAATCAAATAAACACAAAATGTTCAAAAACATAATACTACTTCAAGATTACAATTAAACACACATACCATGTAGTTTTACTCATATTCTTCTGAGGAAGATTATAAACAGAAGCACCACTCTCCACACTCCATACATTAACATTCCTATCCTGAGGTGATGATGGTTTCTGAAATGTCTGCAAATAACTCCCACGAGGTGATAAACTTGCAGCAACAAAGTCTAGAACTTTAAATGATCTGATCTCTTTGTAAGTCTTGCAATCAAATATATCTATAATTCCTTCAGGTTTTATCACCATTAACATTGAACCATCTTCATTAAATACTGCGCTTGTGCAAGCAACTTTGGGTATCTTGGTGATTGGTTCACCATTATCGAAGGGTGGACCAGTGCATATGGAATATCCTTCTGGGTCTCGAACTATATGAAAAACCCAACAACAAAATTTTATCTTTAAAGTTTAGTATTAATAATTTAACACCATTTGATGAGCATAAGGAGTTTCGAAACGCACCTAGTATTTCCAAAGATGGTGGAGGTACAGCAGCTGCCATTTGTATTGTAATGGAGTTTTCTGCAAACAAGAATGAGTCGCCGGAGCCGATGAGTTGAGAAAGAGAGAGTGAGAGAAGGTGTGTATGTTGGTGGGTTTTTGGATTTGGGTTTTTGGGTTGCAAAATTGGATCTTTAAAATGGGTTTTTGGGTTGCAAAATTGGATCTTTAAAATGGGTTTTTGGGTTGCAAAATTGGATCTTTAAAATGGTTTTTTTTTTTCTCTTCAAAGTATGACTTTGTATTGCAACCAATTTTTTACTTGAGATTTCCAAAAGGGCCTATAATCTTCATGAATGAAGCCCATATTTTTCCATACAACCATCCATCCTAAATGAGTTATCTATTGTATTATTTTTTCAAGAAAGATGATTTTTTTAAGAGAAGGTATTGGGTCAGACGCGTCCGACCATAACATTTAGTCGGAAGACTTTCAGTTGGTTTCATTTTTTTCAGTTGGTTCCATTTTTTCCAGTTGGTTTCATTTTTGTTTCAGTTGGTTTCAATTTTTGTTCAGTTTGTTTCAATTTTTGTTCAGTTGGTTTCAAAAAAAAATCAATTGATCTTTTTTATTTCAATTGGATGTCTTTTAATTTCAATTACTTATCTTATTGTTTCATTTACGTGTTTTAGTCTAACAGAAAACAAAACTTAAGTAAATGAAATGAAATAAATTGTAAATGAAAGCAAATTAGAAGCAAATGAAAAAAGGGAGTAACTAAAACATGTCTTCATCAATAACTACACCAACTGAACTATACTCCATTGCAGCTTCTCTTCTGCCATTGTTATCCATGGATTCTGATGACTTCTCTTCTGCCATTGTCGGCACAATGAGTCACGCTTTCAGTTCTTCTCTTCTACCATTGTCGGCTTCATTGAGCTTCCAATGAGAAGTATTTGAGAATGGCGGATCTTTCTGGGTTTGGGTTTCGGTTTGGGTTTGGGGATGAGGAGTTTTTGTAGAGAGAGATGTAGGAAGGTAGAATGTCTGTGATTTGTTTGGTTGCCATTGATGATGATGTTGTTGATGAGGAGGTGAACGGTGGTTTTGACGACGGTGATGGTGAGCAGCGGCGCGGCGGCGTTCTCGCGGCTTCGTCCGACGAAACATATTGGGTCAGACCCAATAGTTTCACTTTTTTTAAATGCATGTCTATTGGTAGTTTGGTACTTATACATTGAATGATAAACGAATACGATCTAACAAAATAAAATAATAATATTTTTTTCAGAATTAGGGATCCTAAACCGAAGGCGTATTGGCACATACTACTTTTGTTGTCTCAATACAACTTATGGGTGGATCTGTCATTTGATGACAGCTTGAAGAAGGACTATCTGAATTTGGTTATGAATAATGCATACGGATAGTATCTTCAACCAAATGCAACAACGCATGACGAACTTTTGCATAAGCATGTGGCTAATATTATAATAACAATTACGCTATAAACCCTACAAGAAAGGAATATAAACTCATAGAAACTAGATTGAAATTTCTTGCAGAAGAGACTGAAAAAGACGCACCAAAAGGGTGAACTTTTTTTTACTACAATACTAGAATTGGAAAAAAAAGATTTAGGGCTTACCATCAGCAAAATGTCAGCCCTAAAATTTTCAATAATGGAGGCTAGGGTTTGGAAAGGAGGAATGGTCATGATCTTAAGTTACGGCTTTACGGGTACCACAAGAACAATTTTATAAACTTTGCTAACTAAACTAATTGGCAGCTGCACCTACACTTTAGAAGAATACTTTGTTAGGTTGGCTTCTGCGGCACTTTAGTTCGAAGTGCAACTTTTCTTATACAACGATGTACCGTGACCAAGGTACATCTACGACTGTTTTTTGCTCATTTGGACATTTGATTTTTGCTTATTTGAAAACGTCAAAATGAGCAGCGAGCAAAAATTAGCCTTGAGCGTAGCATGCTCATGGTACACTCGACTGTATGATGAGTACTCTTCTTTGGAAGGCTTTGAAAAATTCGTGGTACGACCGGGTTTATGATGAATACTCGGTACTCTTCCATTAGAAGGATTTGAAAAGTTTATACGATTCCCTCCCTAATAGATTCGTTCTATTGATTATACTCCCTCCGTCCCCAAAAGGATTTCCCATTTCCTTTGGGCACAAAGTTTAAGGAGTGATGTTAATGTGGGGGCCTAATTTTGATTTTAAAATGGAAAAGTAAGGTAGTTGGTATTTTTTAGAATTGTTTATTAAAAGAAAGAGTGTGGGGTCAAATACTTTTTGTAAAGAAAATAATATCATAGTAGGTGGGTCATATCCAAAAAAGGAAATGGGAAATGTAATTGGGACAAACATAAATAGAAAAATGGGAAATCCTTAGGGGGACGGAGGGAGTATAATATTCAGTATCAGTATTACAAAAAATTCCTAATTCTAAGCTAAAAAAGTTATTTGAAATTCCACTAAGTCAGTCTAAAATCCTTCGTGTGTAGCCACCACTAGCAACCCACCAAACTCGTAGATGCTAAAGAGATAGGCGCCCTGATCCACCATTATACATCCATATAACGTGCACCACGATAGCCGACCTCACATCCGCCTATGCCACCACAAGTGACACCCAAAACTCTAGTCCATGAGTACAGGTGTATAGCTGCCTAGAACATAGGGGAATATGCAAAGTGGGGGAGGCACTGGGGAGGGAGAAGGGATTTTGTTTTCCTACTTCAACTAAACAATAGAATAAGGGTACATAGTTTTGTTTAATCTGGTCTGAATTTTTTATCTGATTCTGATCTGATCTGAACTTATTATAGTTTTTTTCTTATTATTTTATGTTTTGAACTGAACATTTCTGATCTGATCTGATTTTTTCTGATCTGAATTTTTGTGATCTGATCAAATAAGTTTGGAAAGAGTGCTTAAATAAGTTGAAAAGAACATAGCCTAAATAAAGGGGGTGTTTGTTTGTGGAGATTAAGGGGAGGGACTGGAATTTGAATTCCCCATGATGAGAAATTTCATATTTGTTAGTGGGCCGGGAATATGGGATTTTAGGAGGGGTTGAAAATGGGAAAGAAAGCCCCTTATTCCACCAAAATAATATATGGCGGCATGTATTATGTGTGCGATAAGGAAGAAGGAGGAAAATTACACATTTGCCCTTAATGAACAGGAAAGAGATAATAGGTTAGTAAGGATCTATAAGTAAAATCATAATTTTAATCCCAACTAATTTCCAACTCATACCAAACAAGGATAAAAATTATTTTATCTTTATCCCACCTATTAATTCTGAATCCCCATCCCACTTTCCAATCGCCAACCCCCTCCCACATATTAGACGCCGCGAGAGGGTTTTAATATTCTTTCATTACCTCAAGTGATTCTTTTTCTTTCCCTACCTTTGAACCAGATGACACCTAAATAAAATTGAGACACTTTAATTTAGTTCTTTAATGTAAAAACATGCTGATAGATTTTATGAATTCATCACATAAAATCCTAGAACTTCTGATGACTTTTGTTGTGATCAGCAGCATATGATCATAACTCTCTTAGAGCTTTTATTAACCGAAGATAAAGAAACAAGAGAGAAGGGAGATTAGAGAGGAATTGGATTTAGATTTTTATTGAATCAATGAATGAATTGAGCTAAGCAAAGTCGAGAGTTATTTATAGCCTAGCTTGTAAACAACCTCTCTAACAAACTTTTAAAGAGAGTACAACTGGCATAACAAACTAACTAGGCTAGATTCTCTAACAAACTATCTAGGCTAGATTAGATTACTATTACAAAAAACAAGCTCTAAGCTCTTTATTACAAATCAAACTCAGCTAAGATAATATTTTGCTATTACATGAAATATTGACTTGTTGACTTGAATGTTTCTCTGATCTTCTTAGCTGTTGTTGTTGTTGTTGCATATCTATAGCTTCAGCTTGTTTATCACTATATATATCAACACATGCAGTACTCATCATTTGATGCTCGATATACAAAGACAACACTATATTTAGGTTTCTACATGTTGTAACAGAAGAGACGCTAAAGAATAAATAAGAACGTGAAAGATAAATGCACACACAGAGTTTAACGTGGTTCACTAACAATGTGCTAGCTACGTCCACCAGACCAGAAGGAGAATAGTTTTATTAAGAGAGAAACAGAATATAGGGTAGTGTTAAGCAACACTAAAATAATCAGATGAATGAATACTAAATTCAATACGGCTATAGGTTTAACCTAAGGGTTCATATAAGCACCCTTAGATTTAACCTAAACAAACACGGGCCTAAAACCCATAACAGAATATAAGGTTTAGTCAAACCATATAACACCAAAAAAACTAAGGGGGTGTTGCCCCCTTTACCCCCCACCAGGTCCCTAGACACATACTCGCTAATCGAGTAGCGAGACTCCTGTGGTTGGTTATTCAAACCAACAGATATTCAAGGCATATCTAACACTACAATTATACAACTTTTCACGAGGGAATTCATGAACTTATTACAATTATTGCGTTAATTTGCTATGATTATTCAGGTTGTATTTGAAGAATTAACCTTTGCTTCAAAATTGCATTGATCACAGTTAACGAACCAATATGTAGTAGACTAATAATTAGTAGAAAAACACACTTCCTGCGTTTCGCAATACTCGCAACTCTTGTTTGTACACTATCCAATACAATACTTTGAACCTTAATATCTCTAATTACCAATAAGCAAAAATTATAAAAGTTGATATTATGATAATATGCATTAAGACGAATCAAATAAGACCCCACTTGACTATATTTTTCCTTATACATTTGTTAAAAAATATAGCATAAGATTAGTAATTGAATAGTAGTTACTATGCTAATGTTGTGAGTATTGCGAAACACAGGAAGTATAACATAACCCCCAAACTCCACAAGGAGAGATAAAAATATATATGCATTAAAGAAACTATATAGTGACAATATAAGATTAAAATTTGGGCTTAATCATCTATATATATTATTAAGAAATTAAATCGATTCGTAGAGTTAGTGAAATTCATTATTTCTTCGTTTTTTATCGACACACAACTGTATCTATTAATATTTTTAGTTATTTATTACATTATTGTAATTTATGTTAATATTTCCTTTAACTTGCTCATTTAGAATATTATTGACAAATTCTAAATACTTTAACCATGCTTAGTGTTATATAAAAAGGTAGTATTGGGAGATTGTGTCGGATTTGTTTATCAAATTTATACTAATACTAGAATATATTTGCAGATATATCCGTGTTTGAGACTGGGGAAAAGATAAATAGATAAGATTATAAAAAACTATTGAGATATTATAATAAAATTTGTTTTATATACTTTTGTCCATTAAAAAATAGTATAAAAAAGATAAATATTGCAAAAATCAAATTATTGTAACTTTTAGAGAAGAAAACAAGTGAAGTTGATTTTACAGATCAACCTAAAAGTACTTGAAATGGTATTACCAAACATGTTGCTCAACAAAATTGAGTTGACTCATAGTGAGCCTTTCCATCTTCCCTAACATAGGCTAAAGTTCAATTTCTACTCCGAGCATTTGCTTGGGAGGTGAAGGGTTGGAGTGTGGGAAGTTTGGGTTGTAAAGAGGCTAGAGGATTTTTCTTCTTACCAAAATATAATCTCAAACATATACTACCTCCGTTTTTTTAATAGGAAAAATTCACAAAAATAAGCCAACCTTTTCCCTATCTTCCAAAAATAAGTTAACATTTGCATTATCTCTGATTAAGTCTAACTTGTAGAGTATTTTCTTCTTTTGAGTTTTGACCTGTTAGTCACCTATTTTACAGGTTATCATTGACACATGGCGGAATATGATTGGTTCATCTTTTTTATTTATTTAATTTTAAGATTTTTTTCTTTCTCCCTCCCTCAGCTCCCTCCCTTTACATCTTCTTCTCCATTATTTTCTTCTTCTCTCTCATCCTCCTCCACCTCCACCTCCACAGCTTCGACCAAATCACCACCCCCACTGACCATCAGTTTCTTCTCTCCTCCTCCACCTCTTTTCATCTCTCTTTCTATCTCCTACTTCACCATCAAAACTACAACCCTCACCTTCTTCTCTTCACTCTCCTCCTGCTCTTCTTTCCCATACACAATCACGACCTTTTCTTCTTTTCTTTTTCGAGGGCGTGTGGGTGGTGTTTTGGGCGGTCGAAATTGCAGGTAGCTCGGTCGGGTTTTTGGGTTGGTTTGGGTGGGTGGCAGCGAGGGTTCAGGTGGTTTGTTTGCTTTCGGTGGTGGTGGAGGATTTCGAGTTGGTGGGGTTGGTTTTCATGTGTGGTGGCGGTTTGGGGTTAGCGGTGGTGGTGGTTGTGGGTTGCGGCAGCGAGGAAGGGGTTGTGGTTGTTAACGGAGAAGGGAGGGAGTTGATGGGTGGTGGTGGAATTTGTGTGGGGTAAGGGTGTTTTAATGGGTGATGACTGTTGAGGGCTTTGTGGGTGGTGCGTGGTTGAAGTTTAGGTGGGTAGTGAGGGTTGTTAGGCAGTGGCGGCGATGGGGGTGGGGCTGAGGTGTTTTGATGAGTGCGGTGATAATAGAAGAGAGAGAAAGAGGGAGGTTAAAAAATTTTAACCTGTAGAACGGGTAAAAGGTAAAATGACTTACTTACATTTAAAGTGGTTACAAAGTTGACTTAATCAAGAATAATGCAAAGGTTAACTTATTTTTGGAAGATAGGGAAAAGTTGGCTTATTTTTATGAATTTTTCCTTTTTAATATGCACTTAAAACTTTGCACTAGAACCAAGGAAAATCTAATAAGTAAGAAAGAGAAAGAGTAAAAGTAAGAAAGAGAAAGAGAAATATGATTAAATGTGCACTTTTGGGGTCCACTTTTGGGAATAAGACAAACATTAAATGTGCACCCCATCATATATAGAAAGGTGTACTAACATATATATTAAAAAAACACCGTTAAAACATGCTATTAGGCGTTATATTGTTATATTATGCCATATTGCTTTCCTATCTTTTAGGAAAGTTGTTTATCTTGTGTATATTTAATATCTTTGTAAGTATATCTTTTAGGGGTTAATCATATCTTTTAGGGTTGTATATAATCCTCTTTTCTCCATTGAATGAAAGTTAAGTCGTTTACTCCTAAACACTCCTCCTATTCTTAACATGGTATCAAGAGACTTCTAAAAGCTTTTAGATTTTTTTTTTCGATCCTCTTACTCAACGTTCTTCCCGAGTTCGAATTACATCCATTTTTCTTTTTTCAATTATTCCGCTGCTACTGAGACGTCAGCCGTTGGTGTTGGTTTTTCTGGTTTGGTACCTGGTTTGTTTGCCGTCGGTATTCTCGTCAGCCGGTGGTCGTACTTTGGCAGATCTGTTTCTTGTATGGTTTGCCGCTCAATTCTCTTTCTTTGCCAATCTGTTAAGAACTCAATGAGCTCTTAATGAGAAAGCTGAACAGAAATTTAGAGAGAGAATGGGAGCTCAATTTCATTATTTGATTTTTGAGAAATGATCAATCTCATGTCTTTCTCTTATGATACATCTATTTATACATAGATATTTACAATGCTCTTGTGTAACAAACTTCAACTTCCTGTAACAAATTATCTAACAAAATAGCTGATGTGGCATTTTGTATATAGAAGGTTGTAGAATCTTCATACCCACCCCTCAAGATGGACTTGGGGAAGACCAACTAGAATCAGGTGATTGAGAAACAAGGCCAATCTTGCAAGAAAGAAATCTGTGTTGATCAGAACCCAAAGGTTTAGTCATGAGATCAGCCAATTGTAGAGAAGATTTTACATGAGACAGATGTAAAAAACCATTCTGAACATTCTCTCTGACATAATGAACATCTAGTTTAAGATGCTTTGTTCTTAAGTGCTTGGTCTTTTCATGAAAGCAGGGGTTTTCAGCAATGTGCTGGGCTGAAATATTGTCACAGAATAAGGTAATAGGAGAAGGAACTTGTATTCCTAAATCTGTCAATAAACCTTCTAACCAAACAACTTCACTGGTGGTTTGACTCATACTTCGGTATTCAGCCTCGGTAGAACTTTTGGAGACCACCTGTTGTTTCTTAGTCTTCCATGAAATTAAGGATGAACCAAGAAAAATACAATAGCCTGTTAAAGACCTCCCAGTATCAATACAATTACCCCAATCGGCATCACTATACGCTTGAAGCTGCAGAGGAGTATTAGAAGGATAGAAGAGAGCAATATTTAAGGTGCCCTTTAAGTATTTCAGAACATTTAACACAGCTTGAAAATGAGAATTCCTTGGTGCATGAAGAAATTGACTAAGTTGTTGAACTGAATAAGATATATCAGGCCTTGTTAAGTTCAAATATAACAATTTTCCAACAAGCCTTCTATATATTTCTGGATTTGCAAGCAGTGTGCCATCATGTGAACTTAACTTGGAGCCTTTAGGAAAAGGAAAAGAAGTCGTATTACAATTTTCCAGATGAGCATCTCTGAGCATATCAAGGATATATTTTCTTTGATTGAGTAAAATCCCAGCAGAATTCCTAGTCACTTCAATACCTAAAAAATATTTCAGATGACCAAGATCTTTGATGGTAAAAGTACCATGTAAAGAAACTTTAACATGTTGAATGAAACCAGAATCATTACCAGTGAGCAACAAATCATCCACATAAGCAAGAAGAACAGTAAAGGAATCATCCACCCTTCTTGTAAACAGGGAATAATCCTGTTTGGATTGTACAAAACCCATGGTAACCAAGAATTTGCTCAACTCAATATTCCATTGTCGAGATGCCTGTCTCAAACCGTATAAGGATCTCTTTAATTTGCAAACTAAGCCATCGGCAGCCTTGGTATAACCAGGTGGGGGTTGCATATATACTTCTTCATCTATAAATCCATGAAGAAAAGCATTGTTGATATCAAGTTGTTGTATATCCCAATTTTGTGCCGCAGCTAAGGCAATAAGAGTCCTTACTGTAGTGAATTTGGCTACAGGGCTAAATGTATGCTTGAAGTCTTTGCCTTCAATTTGCTTGTCTCCTCTTGCTACCAACCGAGCCTTACATCTTTCAATGGAACCATCAGGTCTAAACTTGGTTTTATAAACCCACTTACATCCTATGGCCTTTTTAGAAGGAGGAAGAGGAGTAAGATCCCAGGTTTCATTAGCTTCAAGAGCATCTAATTCTGATTTCATAGCATCAAGCCACGCAGGATCATCTTTAGCTTGTTTGTAAGAAGAGGGTTCATGCTGATTGAGAACAGCAGAAAGACTGTGAAAAGAGGAAGAATCCAAGAAAGATAATGTTGGGTCAAGCAACACATGAAAAGAAGAGGGGGGAGGACGAGAAGTAGGGATACAAGATGGATTAGTAAGTATGAAATCATCATATTTTTTTGGCTGATGTGTTTCTCTAACAGAATGCCTTATAGGAGGCAAAGAAGAGGAGGTAGTGGTAGGAAAAGAGGGGTTAGGAACATGAAGAGAAGGAGCTTCAATAGGATTAGGAGTATAAGAAATATTTAAGGGATTTACAGAAGGAGAAGAGGATGAACATTAAAGTGAAGGTTGAGGTAAAACAGAAGAAGGAGAAACAGAGGATGTATTGAAAGGGAAGACATTTTCGACAAAATGAACATCCCTACTAAGAATGATCTTATGAGTTTCAAGATCATAGAGTTTGTACCCTTTCCGAGCATAAGGATATCCTATGAAGATGCATTTCTTTGCTCTAGGAGAAAATTTGTCAGGTAATTTTTGTGAAGGATAACACAAACACCGAAGTACTCTTAGATGAGAATAATCTGGTTGTTTGTGAAAAAGTAGTTCATATGGTATTTTCCAACCTAAAACTGAACTAGGCAAAAGATTGATTAAGTAAGCAGCTGTCAACAAACATTCACCCCAAAATTTAGAAGGTAAATGAGCATGAAACATTAAAGCTCGGGCTGTTTCAAGAAGATATCGATGTTTCCTTTCCACCCTCCCATTCTGTTGAGGATTTCCAGGAATAGATCTTTGATGAATAATGCCTTGGCTAGCAAATAAATGACCACAAGCATTTTGAATAACCTCAGTACCATTGTCACTTCTGAAACATTTCACTTGACAGTGAAATTGTGTAGTAACATAGGCCAGAAACATTGTCAAAACAGGAAGGACTTGGGTTTTGTTTTGTATCAAATGTATCCAAGTAGTTCTGGTATGATCATCCAAGATAGTGAAAAAATAGGTTGCACCAGACAAAGTAGGAGATTTATATGGTCCCCACAAATCAATATGAACGAGTTCAAAAGCTTTTGTAGCCAACTTATGAGAAATGGGAAATGGCATTTTATGATGCTTAGCAAAAACACATGCTTCACAACTAAAATCACAAGTAAGATTTCCTGATATAGCAGCTGTCAAATGTTTGAGTTTGCTAGATGAAACATGACCTAAGCGAGCATGAATTACATCAATACTAGGTTTACAAGTAGATGTAATAGAATTATTAACAGAACAAACTGCAGTTTGATTTACAGAAAAAGAAGAAGCAGAAGAAACTCCAGAAAATTTGTAGAGACCAAGATGCCTGGTACCAGTTCCTTTAACTTCATTAGTTAAAAGGTCCTGAAAAAGGCAAGAATCAGGTGTAAAAGAGGCAATCAAATGATTATGATCTAACAATTTGCCAACAGAGAGTAGATTATGAGTGAAATCAGGAATATAAAGAACATGAGAAATAGTAATAGATGGAGTAAGAAGAACATATCCAATGTGTTTAACAAGTTTGACAGTGCCATCAGGTAATCCAACTTTTAAAGAAGTTTTTAGTTGTGTGAGAGAAGCAAATAGAGCCAGATTAGATGCCATATGATCAGTAGCACCTGTATCTATAATCCAATGATTGGAAGTAGAGGTAGAAAGTGATAAAGCATCGGTAGGTGCCCTTTCTTCTTACAATGATCACAATGAAGATCAATTTTCTGTCGCCGCGGATCTTTCTTGAACTGATGGTGAAAACTAGGCTTAGGAACAGGCTTAGAAACATGAAAAGCACTAGTTTCAATGTGAGAAGAAGAAGAATGGAGCTTATTCTGTTGTTCAACTTGTTGCAAAGTATAATAAGCTCTATTAGGTGTAGGTAGAGGTTCGGTGCTCAAAAGATTAGTAGTGACAACCTCATAATCCTTATGCAAACCAGCGAGTAATTGCATCAGTTTGTGCCTTTGATCATTGTCTAGAAGCTTCTTCAAAATACCACAAGAACAGGAATTAAGAGCGCCACAAGTACAATCAGGAATACCTTCGAGAATTTGTAACTGATCCCAAACAGTCTTGAGCCTTCCATAATATTCAGCAATTGAATCATTTTGCTGATCGATAAAATTCAAATGTTTGTGTAATTGAAAAGGCAAAGGAGCATTACTATGACCAAATCGCTTCGAAATTTCATTCCATAATTGTTGTGAAGAATTCACAAACATGAAACTATCAACCAAAGATTTATCAATTGAATTAAGCAGCCATGACATGACCATATAATCATTTCGCAACCATTTCTGGTAATCAGTAGAAGAAGTAGAAGGAGGTGGAATTGTGCCATCAACAAACCCTAACTTGTTGCGAGCTATTAAAGCCATTTTAACAGTTCTGCTCCAATTCAAGAAATTAGAACCAGTAAGAGAGTGATTACCAAGTTGCATACCTGGATGATCACTGTTTGCGAGAAAATAAGGATCATTTGATCCACTTTGAGATTGTTTCTCGGATGCTCGACTCGCAGATTGAACTTCGGATGATGAATCCATATGTGATTCGATCAAATTAAGAGAAAAATGAGAAGATGTAGAAGAAAAGAAGAGAAGGAAAGAAAAGAGAATAGAGATTCAGCGAAATTGCAGAGAAATCAAAACCTTGAACATCTGATACCATGTTAAGAACTCAATGAGTTCTTAATGAGAAAGCTGAACAGAAATTTAGAGAGAGAATGGGAGCTCAATTTCATTATTTGATTTTTGAGAAATGATCAATCTCATCTCTTTCTCTTATGATACATCTATTTATACATAGATATTTACAATGCTCTTGTGTAACAAACTTCAACTTCCTATAACAAATTATCTAACAAAATAGCTGATGTGGCATTTTGTATATAGAAGGTTGTAGAATCTTCATACAATCAATGTTTGGGAAACTGTTGAGTCATTCCACCTAATGTTGGTAATCTGATTCGTGTTCCTCCTTCACCAATTTGTTGGTTCTAGTTGTTAGTGCCATTTTATTGTTTGAAAAAAAAAAACCAAAAGTTGTTTGACGTATATTTGCTGTAAGCCATCTTCTTTTCACTTTTTGTGTTCTAGAGGCCAAAAGGCCCAAATTATTATTTGTGTTTGTTGACAATTTACTTGTGTCATGGAAGTACCTTTATTTGGTACTGTTTTGATTTTCATCAATTTTCTGCCACTTTTGTCGTGTTATGTGATTCCGACAATGTGGTTGGTTTTGCTATATATCTTGGTTGTCATGGGGTTATATTGCATGGTTGTATGTGGGCGTGGGCGTGGTCATAGCAGACTCATTTTTGCTGGAAATGTTAGTGCTACCAGTAACAAATTTGTTTTAGATGTTTGTCCGAGTGATCGTAGTCGGACTCCCACACTCACTAATGATCAATGGGCGCAACTTATGGACGCATTGAAGGACTTTAACTCCGCTTCCACTAATAAACCTAGTGGTATGTATCGTTCTACTGACTGGCTCATTGATTCTGGTGCTTCTAATCATATGTCCGGTAATCTCAGTTTATTTACTCATCTGCGAACTATTTCTTCTACTGTTGGTTTGCCTAATGGAAAAAGTACTGTTGCTACTAAGGAGGGCACTATTATTTTGAGTGATGGTTTGATCCTCGAACATGTTCTTTATGTTCCAGCTCTTACGTATAGTCTATTGTCTGTTTCACAACTGTTGGAGCAACAAAAGTTTGTTATTTTCTTCACTAATAAGCTATGTATTATACAGGACTTCACTTTGAAGAACCTGATTGGAGCGGGAGTGCAGTGTGACGGGGTCTATGTTTTCAAGTCGGTGCGAGTTCGTTCTTTTCAAGCAAATAAAGTGACGAAGGTTGATGATGCAAGTTTGCTGTGGCATCGTCGTCTAGGTCACCCATCTCTTAAAACTCTTTCTTTGTTGCCCGGAGTAGCCATTAGTCGTAATTTGCAGTGTCCTTTGGATTGTACTATTTGTTTTAAGGGTAAACAACCTCAAAACTCGTTCCCCTTAAGTTCAAATAGAGCTGTTGATGTTTTTGATCTCATTCATTGTGATAGATGGGGTCCCAATAAAATTCCGACTCATTCCAATGATAGATTCTTCTTGACTATTGTCGATGATTGCTCTCATGCTACTTGGTTGTTTTTGATGACTCATAAATCTGAGGTCCCTCAACTTTTTCAAAAATTTTACGCCATGGTGAAAACCCAGTTCCAAAAGAAAATAAAGGTGTTGCGTAGTGATAACGGACCAGAATTTTTGAGTTTGAAAGGTTTTTTGGCTAAAAAAGGGATCATACATCAGACTATTTGTGTTGATACGACTCAACAGAATGGGCGTGTGGAACGTAAGCATCGTCACCTTCTTAATGTGGCGCGCGCTTTGCGTTTTCAAGCTCGTTTGCCAAAGTCTTTTTGGGGTGAATGCGTTATGGCTGCTGCTCATCTTATTAATCTTACACCCACGTTGGTTTTACATGGAAAAAGTCCGTATGAGTGTTTGTATGGTATCCCTCCTTCCTATGATAGCATTAGAGTTTTTGGTTGTCTTTTTTATGCTACTAGTCGTCCTCGGGTTAAGGACAAGTTTGATTCTAAGTCTCGACGTTGCATTTTTGTTGGTTATCCTTTTGGTAAGAAAGGATGGAGATTGTTTGACTTGGAGACACGTGAATTCTTTGTGAGTCGTGATGTTCAATTTTTGAGTCCTCGTTTCCATATTGTGATGCTTTTTGTGATGATGATCGACAACAATGGGATGCATATTTGGCACAACCTAGTGTATGGGATGATGATGTTTATGGGGTCTTTGATGTTGATGTTGTGGAAGGGGATGTTGGGCATGGTGAGGACGGTGTTGCTACACCTTCACCTGCTGGGCAGCATGGTACCCCCTCGACGCAGACTGCTGGGTAGTCGCCTCCTAGTGTCGTCCGAGTGGGCGACATCTTGTGTGATGCCTCTCCTCCTAATTTGAGGGGGAGTTCTTCGGATCATGTGGTTAGTAGTGATGGTGATGCTGAAAATTTGGGTCGTGGACATCGTGTGAAGGTGCCTTCAGTCAAGCTTCGACCACCATATGTGTCCAACACTATTATTCTTCAAAACATAGATCCCGCTTCATCAACTGCTTCTCCTTCTTCGTCTGGTTCTTCTGGCAAGCCTTATGATATAGCTTGTTGTGTTGATTATAATAATTTTTCTGTCAAGCATCGTTCTTTTCTAGCAGCTGTTACAAAAGGTGCAGAATCTAAGTCTTATCGAGAAGTTGCTTCTCATCCTGGGTGGCGTAAGGCCATGAAAGATGAAATTGATGCCTTGGAGCGTAATGGCACGTGGACACTGGAAGATTTACCCCCTGGTAAACGTGCTATCAGTAGCGGTTGGGTGTACAAAATCAAATATACATCTACTGGCGAGATTGAACGTCTTAAGGGACGTCTTGTCGTGCATGGAGATCGGCAAGTAGCTGGTATTGATTATAATGAGACTTTCGCTCCTGTGGCGAAAATGGGTATTGTACGTACTCTTCTTGCTGTTGCTGCTGTCAGGAATTGGGAACTTCATCAGATGGATGTTCACAATGCTTTTCTTCATGGTGAGTTGTCTGAGGAAGTTTATATCTGGTTATACTTGTTCTAAACCAGGTAAAGTATGTCGGCTTCGAAAGTCGTTGTATGGTTTGAAGCAGGCACCACGGTAATGGTTTGCCAAGCTTTCTGCTGCCTTGAGAACTTATGGTTTTTCTCAGTCCTATGCTGATTATTCTTTATTCAGCTATATTCAGGGAGATGTTTGTCTTCATGTTTTGGTTTATGTGGATGATTTGATTATTGCTGGCTCATCTTCTGCTGTTATTTCTAAGTTCAAAAGTTATTTGAACTCCTGTTTTCATATGAAAGATTTGGGTCTGCTGAAATATTTTTTGGGCATCGAAGTTGCGCGAAACCCGGATGATATTTTTCTTTCTCAGCGAAAATATGCTTTGGATGTGTTGACTGAAGCAGGAATGTTGGGTTGTAAGCCTATTGATACGCCGATGGAACAAAACCATCGTTTGGCTCTTGTTGAGGGTTCGCCTATGGCTGATCCTGATGCCTATCGACGTCTTGTGGGACGTCTTGTCTATCTCTCTGTTACACGCCCAGAACTGAGCTAAGCTGTTCATACTTTAGCTCAGTTTCTCAGTGATCCACAGGTAGCACATTGGGATGCCGCTCTTCGTGTACTTCGTTATCTCAAAGGTAGTCCTGGACAGGGTATATTGTTACTAGCAAAAATGTTTTGTCTCTGACGGCTTATTGTGATAGTGATTGGACTGCTTGTCCAAACACAAGGAGGTCTTTGTCTGGTTATTTGGTGTTTTTAGGATGTTCTCTTGTCTCTTGGAAAACCAAGAAACAACCTACTGTTTCTCGTTCATCTGCAGAGGTTGAGTATCGTTCCATGACCGTGACTACTTGCGAGTTGAAATGGTTGAAGTCCTTATTAGCTTCACTTGGTGTTATGCATACTTCTACTATGCGTTTGTTTTGTGATAGTCAGTCTGCTCTTCATATTGCTAAGAATCCAGTTTTCCATGATCGTACGAAGCACATAGAAACAGACTGTCATTTTGTTCGAGATGAGTTGTTAGCTGGTCGTCTTTCTACAGCCTACGTGCCTACTGGTCATCAGTTAGCTGATATTCTCACCAAGGCGCTTGGTAGACGACAATTCAGTTTTCTACTCCGCAAGTTGGGCATCTGAGACTTACATGCTCCAACTTGAGGGGAAGTATTAGGCGTTATATTGTTATATTATGCCATATTGCTTTCCTATCTTTTAGGAAAGTTGTTTATCTTGTATATATTTAATATCTTTGTAGGTATATCTTTTAGGGGTTAATCATATATTTTAGGGTTGTATATAATGCTCTTTTCTCCATTGAATGAAAGCTAAGCCGTTTACTCCTAAACACTCCTCCTATTCTTAACACATGCATATTAAAAAAACGGAGGGAGTACTAAATAAGAATCCGGTCAGTTAACCATTTTTTCATCATTCAAAATAAAAAGTATAGTGTTTAACTACTACCCCAGAGGCCCAAACACTTTACTTGGGATTTATGGTGAGGACGTTAGAGATGCATATTTGTCTTAGATAGAATTGACAGATAGAGCCTTGAACGAGAACAATCCAGAAGATTTTTCTTACTATGCAAACAAATTTATAATAGAGATTTAAGATATTGTTGCTAGCTTGTCAGTTGTTACTTACCTTGTTTCTCTGTTTTTTCTTTCCATCGAGGACGAAATACATCCTCGTTTAGATGGACAAGCTTTGAGCACTTGAACAAGATTGTTTGGCTATTATAATACATATTTCACTCTTTAGGGAGGAGATAGGCTGATAGAGAACAAAAAAAAACGAAGCAGGGTTCAATATCGTGGAATCCATCCAACTTCCGTACTAAATGAGTATTGCTTTCTATTATGATGGGAGGCATAAACTATGTTGTTTGGGATACTTTATGTTTATGTGATATTGACAAGCTACCCACTAAAATATGCAAATTCGCAAATTTCATAACTAAGGAATAGATTGAGTCATCTACCATATAATTGGATTAGTTAAGAAGAGATCTATTTTATTTTATAAAGTTCGAATGGTCCATAATAATTAACGAATGATAAGAGTATTTATGGTGTAAAATCTCGAAGGATCCCTAATAACTAACGAAGTATTAGGGAATTTGGCGAGTCAATCCACGAGTACATGTTGCTACTATTGTAGATAATAAACATTACTCTACGTATTAGTTGACATTTAAAAATACTAATTTCTCGAGTTCAAGAATAAAAAATGCAAAAGAGTTGTTTAAAAATTTTCTCATACTTGACTGAAACTAAATTCGAAAAGAAATTTAGTACCGTTTAAATATCGAATAGCTTACCTAAAATAAAATAATTATTTTAAATACAGGATTGTTGAAGGGCGTCATTAAAACGAGGTATCCATCTAGTCTTTACTATATTAAAAAACGCATGAGCGCACATTGTAATCTGCTATTTGGTGGCCCATGTCACACACTGACACGAGGCTATTGTACCTCACGTCACGTGTCGTCCTATCTCAAGTTACCATGTCATTTTTCTTATGGTGTTGCAAACATGCAAGCAACGTTATTTGAATAGATGATTCGTTACTTATATAAGTCATAGATCTACCCAATGCATATCCTTTATTGTTATCGAACTCCTTTTAAATATAAAATCTTTCCACATCAATTTTTTTTGAAAAAAAACGAGATATACAAATCCCTCACCTTCCTTTTTCCAGACACTTTTCAACATCTCCCGACCCATACTTGCACGACATTTAGCCAACATCTTTATTGTTGCACAACCACCACACCCACAAACCAGCCCGCCACTATCATGACCAAAGGTGTTCATAATAATTCGAACCACGACTCAATTTATTATCGTTTCAGAAAAATTTGAATTGTATATCAAGAAAAAATTCGGATCAACCTTTTGCAATTTTTAGATTTATAAAAAATCAGAAATGTGGAAAAATCGAATATTTTCATATCCGATCCGAAATATCCGCTTATCCGGTTTATTGTTCATAAAATGAAATCATCTTTAATGATTTTTTTTCTTATAAAATAGAATCGAATAATTCAATTATTTCGGATCACCATTCTTTCGATCCGAAACTTTGGGGAAATGAACACCCGTAATCAGGACCACTCCCATCACAAAGTTAACATTTTGTACCGTAATGTTATAATAGACTTTCTTTCACGATATAGAAAACACAAATAGGAGTTATTTTTTTGAAAAAGGCCTTATCAGTTACAAATTTTGTTAAAAAGCATCTCATATAATTTTTTTATTGTAAAAAAACACCTTATATGACATCATATCTCAATTTTCACACTTTATTGTTATATTTTTGTCAAAAATGTCAACTTTTAGGTCATTGACCCTCTTCTTTTCCCTCTCTTTTTGTGCATTAGGATTTGGTCTAAATATTTGGGTTGATATGCATGACTTTTACCCATAAAAAGAGGGGGGAAAATAGACCCAAAAGTTGACTTTTGACCTAAATATGATAATAAGATGTACAATTTGATAAATAATGATATACTATAAGGTATTTTTTCACAATAAATATTATATAAGGTTTTCTACAAAATTTACAACAAATAAGGTCTTTTTTGACAAAATCTCCAAAATGATGAGAATGAAAACTTCCTTAGAATAACAATATGATACGATTATGACAATAACAACTTGTTTAATAAAAAGCAGAGACATTAGAATTAAGAAAATATGAGTCAATTAAATATATCGGGGATATGGCGCTGAGTAAAAAAAAAAAAAACTAATTTAGTCTAATAAGACGACAGGGTAGATATTTTAATAGTTAAATTAGGACATGGAAATTTGGTACACATGAGAAATCAAGAATCATGCCACATTGTTATTTGTTACGTGCCAAGACATCATTTTCCTGCATTATCCAAGTTGTAGCTCTTATCCACTTCACCAATTATTGTCATTCCAACCACGAGTTGGAACTGTTATTATCATCCATCATCCTTTCTTTCTTTATTTCTTTTTTCTTTCTTAATAATACATTCCCCTCTATCTAATCATAGCCACCTATGCTTCTACGTTGACTATTCCATTTTTATACTATTAGATAGTTGGTAATTTAATAGGTAAGAGTAAATAATTACTAGTCTTATTAATTATTATACTTATATCATGTTATTTATTTAATGGTAACGAAGGTTTCAAAACCTATACAATTACTACTATGAATAACGCAAGAGGTCAAATGGAAGAAAACTTATTGGAATATGAACTTTGTCTGCTCTCCTTGTCGCCACTAAGAAAATTAGAACCTGTTAGAATCTAGACTAAAGAATATTTAGTATTTAGTACTAGTAGATTACAGAATAAGCTCTAATAAACTTTTCGAAATGATCATTTATTTGATACGTATTTACAAGCTAAGTAAGGGGGTAAATTGTAAATATTAGTTAGTTCAATTAGTAAGATATCAAATAATCATGTGGAGTTAAGTGGTAAGAGTTTTTACTTTTAGTGGGTTAGATTATTTATCTTGAATAAATTTTGGGAATTTGTTGAGTTTTTTCCACTAGTCTAAATAGTTAGAATGTTCCAGTAAGTTGGGATGTTGTTATCGCCACTCTTCTTGACAGGATACTAATACATTTCACGTATACAAAATTAACAAGGAGTTAACCGAACTATGATGGGAGAGAACCTTTTATGGGGTGTTCAAGTTCTATTAGGGCACTTTGGGAGAGGGATCTTTTACCCTTTCTTCCACTCCCAAAGTATCTAGCACTAATGTAGATCGAGTTGACCTACAAGAGATTATGATTCGACAGGACCTTTTAATTTACCCAAATTTTTTTATTATAAAAGTGGTACTCAGCAACGGAGCACCAATCAAGTGTTATAGAGAAAATCACAAATTTTAGGGGTGCACGATGCACCGACATTACTATCACATCTCCCTTCGTTTCTTTTTTTTATTTGTTTATATAACAGAAATAGTAAGTCCTATTTTATATGCTACATATTTACTTCTTGTAGTCTCGTATTATTTCTGCCTTTTTTTTCCTTTAGCTTTATTATTTATACTTATATTACCACTTTTTTGTCTTTTGCTATAAAGTGAAGGTAGTGCTTGTTCCCTTCGTTTGAAATCAACTGAACTAAAAAAAATACTGAGATTTGAGAGTAAAGATATTGGGAATTGAAATTAATTGTACTAGAGTAAATTTAAGTTGAGGAGAACAAACATGTACTCGTATTTCCACACACACTTTCATAAACATTGTAGTAGTCTAAGTTGCTAACATAGTAAATAGAAAAGATATGAAAAGAGTATAAACTTAGCATTATTACAATCATTTATTAACAAATGTCAAATAGGACATTATGATTTGGCAAGTTGCTAGGTAAACAACAACTAAACCTGACCCAACTGACCGATCAGAAAGACCAACTTGAGAGACACGAATCAAACATACTGAAACTACCTTACTCGAATCAACCAGAACTATAGTGTCACCTATACTTTCTCACTACAAAATAAACCAAACTTTAAATTTATTACTCTAACGCCATGTTCTCTTAGGCTGAAGTGAACTAAACTAAAAGAGGTGAACTAAACTGAATAGAGCTGAATTGGTCTGAATTGAACTAAAGGTAGTTGAACCGAACATAACTTAAAATAAAGTTGAGAGAAAATAACATAATAATTTGTTATTTACTTTCCTATTTATCTCACACTTCATTTGTTTCTCAATATTTGCAACTATTGCAGAGGAACCACTATTCATCTACCACTCTTATGCCATAATTTATCGTAAGTGTATAAGAAAAAAATCTAGTCAAGTAGAGTCGTATTTGAGTCGTCTTTACAATTTTTACTAATAATTAGAGATGGTAAGGTTCAAAGTATTGCATTGGATAATGTGTAGTCAAAAAATATTGCAAGTATTAAGAAACAGAAGAAATATTAGTTATCAATCATATTATAATTATGGACTCAAAATATCTAATTTAGATATTATTTTTCTTCTTAAAATTGAAAGTTTAATCCAAACATCAATCTGACCCGACCAAACCTAATCACAACCATATATCCGAAACACACCCAATTACATATAACAATATCTGACACAAATGATCTACTAGTTTACTACGTCTAAGGCCTCGTTTGTTTCACCTTATTTTCTGTCATAATCTAATCTAATCTAATCTTATCTAAATTTAATTGAATTTATCTAAACTTTGTAAAACTTATTAAAATTTATTTGTAAGAGTCCATTTTGTTCAACTTCATTTGTTTATCCGTACTTATTTGAACTTACAAGGATTGAAAATATTAGATTAGACACTATACGACCTTAATCGACCTTATTAGATGAAACCTTATTAGATCTTATTCGATTTAATTGACCTTATTTTATTTATAAAGTTTGAAAACATGTTAAACATAGACTCTAAAAAATCAAACTGGCCTGTTTAGATTTACTGAAAACAACTGAACTGACCTGAACTGAATTGAATTGAATTGAATTGAATTGAATTGAATTGAATTAATATATAAATAAAATTAAAATAATAATAATATGAATATTAAATAATAATTATAATGATAAGTAATAATTGTATTATGAATATTTTTAATGATAATTATAAATAAATAATATTAATAATCATAAATTAATAATAATACTGATTAATAATTATAATAATAATTAATAACAATTATTTTATAGTCTTTATATTAATATATTAATACCTGATGATGATTATATAATAACAATAATATCTAAAAATTAAATTAATATTACTATTTTAATAATTAGATTTAATTATATAAATATTTAGTAATAAAATAATGATTGGGTCGAACCGTGCAAAATTACTTCTTAAACCGTTTTGACGTGATTTGATTGGATTATGGGCTGAAAATGCTGGTTTATTTGTGCTTTTAACCTAAATCATGTTCCTCCTCCCCAATGATAATAGCAATAATAATGAATAATGCACAGATAATAATAATAATACTTACTAATAATGATATAAATAATAATAATAAGTGCAATTAGTAAAATAAATTAGACCAACATAATAATATTTAACAAAATGGTTATAAAAGAATGGAGTTGAACTGAAATTAAGCTGAAATAAACAGGCCCTTATTTGAACTTATCTCTATTACTCCCTCCGTTTTTTTTAATATGCACATTTCTCCATTTTTGGGTATTTTTTTAATTGGTACCTTTCTACTTTTGCCATAAATAGAAAGTTGGTCCACCTAATTATTACACTTCTCTCCTACTTTTTCTTTCCTTCTCTCTACCTTTTTCACTTTTTACTTATTTTTACTAACCTTCTCTCTTACTTTTGCACTTTTTCCTTGGTTCTAGTGCAAATCCTTAGGTGCATATTAAAAAAACGGAGGGAGTACTAGTCATATATGCACGCGATGCGTGCGAAATAATGTAAAATTCTGCATGAATAAATAACAATAATTTTGTTTAGGGTGTTTTGTATTTGTTTTTCCAAAATTTAAAAAGTGAAAATAGTTAGTTATGGAGAAAGTTGTTCCATTTATTTAGGAATTAAAATAAACATAAATGTTGATTTTTGGTGTCCCCTTCCTCTTCACTGATAGAATCTCTATTCTACAGGGAAGAGGTGGATGACACCAAAAATCAATATTATTCCTTTTTTAAATTTCTAATTAAATGGATTAAATCTCTCTCTATAACTAACTTTTTCATTTTGAAATACCAAAAATCAGTATTAATCTTTTATATTAATTCCTAATTTAATAGAATAACTCTCTTTATAACTAACTGTTTCCATATTTTTATTTTAGATGATTTTTTTTATACAAAATTTTAAATAACACTGCACGCATCGTATACATATAGAGCTAGTTTTCTCGTATAAAAACTGAAAATAAGTTGAAGATACCTTGATGTAGTGTCCAATGTCAAGTGGTCAAAATCACAATCAGCATTCAGCAGTAGTTCAGCTTTTCAGGGCAGTTGTTGCACCCTCCTTCATACCATTTGCACCATCCCCCAGATATTTTCAACTCCCCCCAAATATTTACAACTTTATATTATAAAAATACCCAACAAAATAAGAGTAACATAGTCCAAATAACCCCCACCCACCTTCCTAAATTCCGCCTCCCACACCACCCACTTGCTACCTTTTTCTACCACTATTCTCTCTATCTTTCTCTTTTTTCCTCATTTTTTATTTCATCCTTCATATATAATCCAAACTCCCCTTCCTTCATTTCCTGCTTTTTCTTTCTCTTAACACCCCTGTTTTTTTTAATTTCAAATTCACCCACAAAAAAAACAACAAAAATGGTGAATGACTTCATGGTGTGTGTGGATCGCATATTAGCTTCTGCTTGTTTGCACTCTGTTAATGACTTACATACTACTAATTCTGGCAAAACCCATGTTTTTGATGACAAAATTAATCAAAAGGAAACTATAAACAGTATCATTTCTTCTTCTTCTTCATCTTCTTGTTTGCTTCAGAAAGAAATGAAAGAGTGTAGAATTTGTCAGGAAGAAGATGATGATAACTCTTTGGAATCTCCTTGCGCTTGTAATGGCACTTTAAAGGTCTTTCCTTTTTTCTTCACCTTATTATTTGCTTACTATTATTACTTTTTTTTGTTGTTTGGCTCAGTTTTCTAATTTTTCATGAGTTCTTTTTAGATGGGTCTTTGTTATTTTTGTTGCTTTATTTGGGAAAATTCATATTATCATCAGTTTGTTTTTGCCTTTCTTGTTTGTGGGTTCCTCTTAAATTTTGCAATTTTTATTTTTGTGGGAAGAAAAATTCAGTTCACTTTGGTAATTCTGGGTTTTCTCTTTTGAATGGTGTTTGTTCTATTAGCACCTTACTAGCCTTATATGCACGCGATGAGTCCGAAAAAAGTTGTTAATATGCAACAATTTTGGAGAAACTGTAGTGCAGTTCTACTTAAAAATTCATTTTTTTGTGTGTTTTGACTATGAAGTAAGCCTTTTGAGATAAGATTAAGGGCTCTTAATTATAATTAGAGTAATTTGTTTTCTATACCTAACTTTTGTTACCTTTTTTTTCCATATGAAATTGTGGGGGAAAATTAGCATTGAATTTTTTGTCCTTTGAAGTTTCTTTGATGTTTCTAAATAAAGGCTTCACAAATGGTAGATTATATGGGTAACAAAGTAGTGGATTAAATTTTTATAAAGTTAGTCTTTGATGATTAAGCTCTTATGTCATTATGTGGTTTAATTATGGATTGGCCTTTAATGGCATGGAAGGTTATTGTTTTTTTTTTCTGAAGCTTCCAATGTCCTAATATTTTATCCTCATTTGATTATTAATATTCTCTGGAAAAAACAATTGCGTCATTTGCGTATATTTCCATCAATTATGATTTGTGGCTTACTTTGAGATCATGATGACTTGTTTGCCACAACCCTAACATTATCTTTGGATAATTGGATGAGGGGGATTGAAAAGGAAGAAAAGTGGACCAAGTTGGAAGATTCATTTCTTTATCTGAATAATAATTAGGTTGAAGAGTAAGAGAAATTATTTATGATAAACATTTTATCATGAAACATGAATATTTTAGTCAATTTTGCGTGGAAATGAAGAGTGAGTTAATCAAATGTAAACAAATAAGGTCTTGTTCAATTCACTTTTTTTGCGAATTGAACTTATGTTCACTGAAATGAACTTATTTTTACTTATTTAAAATGTTTTAAGGTGAACTGAATAGTGCGCAAGAGATTGAAAAGTTGCTTGTTATTTTGTATGTATTTCCCACTTGATTTCTTATATTAGACAGACTTGGGGAATAATGGAGTTTCCTTTTACTTGCCTTTTTAATTACCCTTTACGGAAAGATTTGGAAATTAAAACTTTCCCCTTTTTCTTGTCCGTCTTTACTTATCCAAATTTGAAAATGTAAATTTGAATTTTCTGCCTATCTTTTGCCCTCCAAGATTGTTATCCAAATATAATTTACATGGTTGTATATTATCTGCTGAAATCTTAGTGTATACAGCTTTCTGTTAGAAAATTCTTTTTGTACATACTAGTATGTTATTAAAACAGTGGTCATTGGTAAACAGTTTGCTCATAGGAAGTGCATTCAGAAATGGTGCAACAAGAAGGGTGATATTACCTGCGAGATATGCAACCAGGTTGGTTTTCCTAATGCTTTTTATTTGCTTGCTGAATATGCTTGAAACATCGCATATTTATGATTAAATGAACTATTTGGACCATCGTGTGTTACAGGTGTTTTCACCCAACTATATGCTCCCACCAAGATCCGACCCTGATGTCATGGCAGTCGATATTAGGTAATATATGATTTTGGAGACTTTTTTTGCTTTCTTTATAAAACCATGTCTTTGTCTAGAGAATGTTGTCCGAGTTTAATGTTGATTTAAGCAATTACTAAGTTTCCAGATTGAACTTTTTCTGGTACGAGATGATTAACCACATTCAATTTTTGCCCTTCAACAGAAATTTTATCATACATAAGTTATAATTGTGCAAGAAATATGAGTGTATTCTCACACAAATTACATTATTTTAGCTTAAGCTAGAACTTCATCAGATAGCGTTAGGTGCAGCTACTTTTGGACTTACATTTGGCATGTGTCTTCTCTTGAAAGCTGAAACTTCTTGAATATGAAATATGAAGTCAGCAGATCCTTGACTAAAGTTCTAGGAAGATTTTGGGGGCAACAAGTACCTGATGGATGACTGACAGTGCTTGGTACTCTGGTAATGTGGTCCTGTCTGGGCCAGGCTGTGGCTTTGGGAGAGCGACTTTAATCTCTAGCATCTTTTAGGTTAAATCGAATGTTTTACTACCTAAAATGGTTTATTGGGTCACCTTGGATATCTTTGTTTCTTGGTCTTTCAACCCAAGTCAGGTTCTCGCTGATCTAAATCTTTGAGATGGGTAGGAAAGCCATTTGATAGTCATGTTCTGGTTGTTGGTTGGTGATTTTGATAATTGTCGAAGGAAATCGTTTAATATATTTATTTGGGGGTCTGATGGTTCATCTCTTAGTGATTCCTGGTTCTGAGCAAGGATTCTTGTGACTCAGCCCATAAACAGGTCGAAGTGTAAAAAAGTCATGTATGTTTGCGACTGCATGACAGCCAAGGTCCTTTAGCCTGTGTTATCCTGCAATTGAGACGCAGCAAGTGTTTTTGATGGTTCATGGAGTATGATTGTCTTCAATCAGTTTTTTCCATTTTTTACCAATTAGGGGTTGAAGGATGTGTTTTATGACTTAATCTGTTATCTGGACCTCCTGGGACATGCTGCTGGTGGGATTTGTACAGAGTTTTGGTGGTGGTTTTTGTTGTCATTGTTGTGTTGTTGTGTTGTTGTGGGAAGGATGGTGCTCAGACAAGGCTGATTTGATTGCTAGCCCACCATATCCATGCTTCTTTAAACTAGAATCCATGTCATGACTACTGACAAATGGCTTTATTGTTATTTTGTTTTCATAAATCCTCTTTTATTCTTCAAGAAGAGCTATCTATAAAAGGAAAACGGAATAGTAAAGAAGGGGAAGCCATTACTTTTACTTGTTTTTGTTTTTGTTGTGTGTGCTGACTCTGTTGAGTCTCAATTGTAGCTTTCATCTCTGACCGATTTGTGAGAGCTTTACTTGCTTTGATATGAGATACTGCTGCGCCAAGCTCTTATATTCTTTGTTTGGCACTTATATTTTTGTAGTCAAGCTTGGGGTCATCATTTTGGTTTCCGCGATCATCATCTTTTGGCTCTAGCTGCTGCTGAGCGTCAATTACTGGAATCGGAATATGATGACTATGCTGTTGCAAATGCTGGCAATGTCACATATTTACGCTCAATAGCTATTGTTGTAAGATCCCATATTCACTGTTGCAATTATAATATTAGTGAAATGTCTTCTATTAATCCACTCACTTGCAAAGCTTGAGGTATTCATGTTCGTTGCACTTTACTTGCAGTTGATGTTTGTCTTGCTAATCCATCAAGTGCTGATGATTACAAGAGATTTTGGGCTGATGCAGGGGTATATGACGTTTTTACATGTAAGTTCAGCAACATGTCCATGTCATCTTCATGATTCAAGATTGTTTTTAGCAGGACATATTTTGTCGCATTCATAATGTTTATGCTTGTCAAGACAGAGTCTTTACCTGTACAAGGGTTGTGTTCTTGTAAAAGATTTCACGCAGTTGTATAATTTTCATATTGCTTATGTGTTCCTAAATGTATAAGATGAAGGTTCCTGAAAAAGAATGCCGTGCATATGAAAATATAGGCTGGTCACTAAGAATGATTCTTTCTTATAGTGAGAATGGACTTAACAAGTGGTAATTTCAATGCAGTTTGAAGTTTCCTTCCTTCAGCTTGCGGGTCTTCTTCTTCCGTGCTATGTCCTGGCTCGTTCTTGGTATATTTTGTACACCAGGAGGAGACGACAGGTTAGTTGCTTTTTTTTCAATATCTAAGTCTTGATTTTAATTCTTCCTTTTCTGAAAAATAAGTCTGGCTTGATGTGGTGTTCGCAAAAATGCTAGTATTAAGGAGCTTAGGTTTAATGAGGCAGTTCTCCTAGCTTTTAAATTTTGACACCATAACTGCCAAGTTCTTAAATTTTCACATTCAAAATGAGATGTTGGTTCGTAAATGACATTGTATACATGCTTGGAAAATACGAGTTTTGGTCATAGCTTTCGGATTTAAAGGTCCCAGAAAAGTTTGATTGCAAGATCCACAATCTGATGGACTTTTGAGGATGGATAGTGGTGATGAAAGAAATATTATATGGTAACAACAGTAGAATTTGCTTCGCCAGAGATGGTTCAATTTTCTTTAACAGTAGTAGAATTTTGGATGATTATCTATGTAATGAAGATTGTTAGCTTCTACACTTGTTGATTTGATGTATGGCTAGCTCATAGTGCCATCACATATAACGGGAAAAAGTATTTCTATATTAGAGGATTTATGTAGGAGGATTATCTCTTATTCTAGAGGGTGCAGACTTATAGAGCGAGCGAGAAAGTGTCTGTTATTGCTGAAATCATTAAGGAGAGGTGAACCTCCCTTTCATCATTCAATGTTTTGTTCCTTGCATTTGCTTGTAACAATCAGCAGAATAAGACTTGAACATTTTCCTTTAACATGTAACCTAGAGTAGAATAGTTTGAAGGCTTCTTTTGTTTGGTGTAGTTCTATGATTCTATCCTATATTTATAAGACCTCTTATGTTACCTACTGTGTCATTTCACATCTATCACATCTACCTTTTCTATTAAAATAGCAACAGTTAACCGCAAAACTTAGTATCTCCGAGAACTTTGTGTCATGATATATGTTCAAATTAGGATTTGCGACACAGGGAGGGAATGGCATACTGACTAAAAGTAACAAACACGGAAACTGTGTGGTTTGCCATTACTCTCTCTTTCACCGTATGTTAACAGTTAACACAAGTATATATGCTCAACTGCATTTGTTAATTGTTATACATATTCTGGTTTCAGGGGTGAGCCATCAACTTCATCAAAGATTGAAGTAATGTTCGATTTTAGATGATTTTACTCTAAAGAAGCAAGAGGTGGTATCAACTGCATGACCGCTGCTTCTCTACATAGCATCATTTAGTTTCCGCAGCCTGAGTTCTTGGCAGCCAAAATAGCTGCCGGGTATCATCATACCGGTTTCCCTCCTTAAAGATGTAGGGCGGCACTCAAACGAAGTGTAAATGTAAACTCTTGAGTGCTTTAGGTTATTAAGCTTCTCTATCTCGTCTTTTCGATGTGTTCATGTTGATCTTGTTAGGACATCATCAAATATGATGTCGGGATTCTTTGTAAATGTTGCGGGAATGTGAATTACCGAAAAGCCTGGTGCTGCTATAATGAAGATTTAAAGTTGCCTGTTGTGGCCAATTTGTAATTGAAACCCAGAATTATGGGGTCTGGAAACATGGGTCCTGAATTATTTACATGCATTACATATGCTGAAAATTTATAACCAATTCTCCTTGCATCAATTGGGAAATTAGGTTGGAACATTCTATTTATAATAAACACGCTTATTAGATAAATGAGATGGGCTTGGGCTTTCTAGTAGACAGAACAAAGTGAAACTTATGCCTTGGTCCGAGTAAGAATAACATTTCCCTTTCAAATGGAAATCAAGTAGAAGGACAGGGGTAGTTGTCGGATGTACACCGATGCACGAAATAAAGCAGGCCTAGCACCGAAGGGCTTGTTCGATATCACTGCCATTTTTTCAATTTTCAATTTTCAATTTTACTATTTTAGAGTCATATGATTTAAGTTGTACCTTCTGATAGTAATCACACTTGACAAAAATAACAGACTGTTACTAATATTAATTACCTCTTTATATTACTTAGACTCTTTGTATTCCTTAGTCTCTTGGTATTCCTAGCCTTTTCACTTTCCTACTTGTGTATATATATGTGTATCCCCATCACTTCGTATGTGATATGAACATACAAACAACAATCTTCTCCCCTCTATCTCTTTCTCTAATCTCTCCATTTTATAATACGTTATCAGCACCAGCTCTTGCCAATTGAGCGAAACAATATAAATCACAAGAGAGCCGCAAATCATCATTATAGTTTTATCGAGCAGATTAAATTTTGATCTCAATACCAATTAAAGGTACGTTTACTAAAGTAAATAGTCGTAGGATACTGGTTTGATCATGATTTGAATGTAATATAACAATGCATTAAAAAAAATATTTCTGATGCATGCGGCATGCCTTTTTATGTCAATTTGTTTTGTTATATGATTTGTGAATGGTATTTGGCATGTATGATAATCTTTAATTGCTTAAATCAGATATGCATGCTATTCTTGTAATTTCTTTTGGGTCCTAAGTTTTTGACGAATATTAAAAGTTTTCAATAGTTATGATTGTTAGAGTCGTTCAAGAATATGCTTGTTCTTAATCCAACGCCCACTTTGTTTGGAGTCTATTACCGTGTAATTGAACTTATTTCACTTTTGGATTTATTCTCACTGCCAACAATGTTTATCACTTCGTATTAATTTGCACCAACATGTTTATGACTTGTTTTTTTGTGTGTATAAATTCCTAGCATATCTATACTCCATGTTTAAATGTATGATGATTATATAGTTGCTACTTATTTTGTGGTAATTTGCACTTTTGTGTGAATCACGTCTTCGTAGATTTGGCTTAATTAATGGAAAGGATAAAACTTTTATGGAGTCAAATTGGTTTATACTCCGTATTATAAATGGCTTCTGTTCGATTTTTTGGTTAATTTGGTATAATAAGTTCACTACTAAGGAAAATTAGTTTTGATTTGTTGTGGAGTACACATAGTGGGTTATAAGTCTAGCTGCTTGAGAACATACACTAACTTGATTGCATTAAAATAGCTACCCTATATGTTTTTTTTAGATAGATTGGTTAGAGTTTTGTGGGTTATGATTCTTTGGTGGGAATATACAAGTATTTATTAATTAGAGTTATTATTTGCAATATTTTTATGTATAGTGAATCATGTCAAACCTTACGAAACTTGAGTTTGTGACCCTTGACATTATTGGAAAGAACTATTTGTCTTGGGTTCTTGATGCTGAAATTCATTTGCCTACAAAGGGTCTTGGTAATACTAGCAAGGCCGGAAATAGTTCTTTCGTCAAAGCCAAAGCTATGATATTCCTTCGTCATCACATTCACGAGGCTCTAAAAAAATGAATATTTAACTGTTAAAGACCCAGAGGTGATTTGGAGTAATTTAAAGGAAAGATATGACCACCAGAAAACTGTGATACTTCCCTCATCTCGTTATGAATGGCTAAATTTAAGACTGTAAGATTATAAATCTATAAGTGATTACAACTCAGCCATGTTCAGATAACCTCTAAACTGAAACTATGTGGGGAAAAAATAACTGATGAGGAGATGTTGGAAAGACTTACACTACCTTTCACAAAGATAATCTCCTCCTAAGCAAACAATATCGTGAAAAGGGTTTCAAGAAATACTTTGAACTCATATCTTGTCTCCTTGTGGCTAAACAAAATGACGAACTATTATTAAAAAACCACGAGTTACGACCTACTGGTTCTGCACCATTCCCTGAAGCGAATTCTGCATCACATTTGGAAAGACAACAAAAAATAAGGGCCATGGCAGTAGCAGTGGCCGAGGCCGTGGTAGAGGTCGTGGTCATGGAAGAGGATATGGACCCGCTAGAGGTCGAGGTGGTTATGGACCTAGTAAAGGTCAGGTGGTAACTTCAAGAACTCATATTCTCACCAGAAGTGGGACAATAAAAATGGTAACAAACATGAGAAAGATAATGCGACCGATGTGTGCTACCGTTGTGGAAGAAATGGTCATTGGTCTCGTGTATGTCGTACCCCAAAGTATCTTATTGATCTCTACCAGCAATCATTAAAGCAAAAAGGAAAGAAGGTAGAAACATATCTTGTGTACGAGGATGGCGAAGGTGATTTTTATCATGACAATGCAACACACTTGAAAGTTGTTGATTTCTTCACCACCCCTGAAGAGAATAATTGAGATACGTGATACATGAACTTTGATCTTTTAAGAATAAAACTCTAATAGTTTACGTTTATTAATCTATTTGCATATGGACTCTACCATCATTTTATGGACTCTACTATCATTTTATGGCATTAATATATGACATTATGGACTTTGTTTGGTTTAAACTTCTAGTAAGCTTTTATATCATTTATGATTGTCTTATTTTATTTCTTTGAAGATCATGAGTACTCAAGGTCAATTACCATTGAAATGGTGAAGATGTGTGTTTAGCAGACAATGCCACTACTCATACTATACTTAAAAGCAAGAGATATTTTTCTCAATTAATAATGAAAAACATCAGTGTGAGTACTATATCTGGTAGTACAAAAATGATTGAAGGCTACGGAAGAGCAAATATATTAATGCCTATGGAACAAAATTTGAAATTGTTGATGCATTATACTCTCCTAAGAGCACCCTTGATGGGTGTCTCAAAAAAATCTCAACTCAATTGAGATTTTTTTGAGAATAAAAAAACTGCTTAATGGCAAAATTGAGAAATTTCAAGAGTTGAGATTTATGAGAAAATCTCGGTGAACCGAGATTTCTTTGAGAAATCTCAGATTGGGTGAGGTGGCATAGAAGAGAGAGAAACACAATAAACAATGGCCCAACCACAGTGAAACGACAAGAAGAAAGCTTAAAAATTGCCGTTTGAACATTGAAAAACAAAAAAAAGAAAAAATTCAGCCACTGGCAGCACTTACATGCCAGGCCAACGTGGCGCTTCATTATTGGTACAACAAAAACCTTTTTAATTCATGGACCAAATTCTTTCACGGTTAATATCTTAAAAATTGTATATAAAAAAACAACAACAAAAATCACCAAAATTCATATTTTTTAATTCTCTACCTATATACATCCATTTTTCTATATTTTGACCATCTTAAAAAAAAACTCATTTTATTGCGTTTTTTTTGTATTAATCTGCTAATTGACTATATAATTAATTATTATTGATGATTATTTATGCATTAAATTTGTTAAATAAATTAATTTGTAAATTATATTTATGAACAATAAATACCTTGATATTGTAATTTATTAATATTTTAATTGTAATTAGTTAATATGTAGTGTAGTATTGAAATTGGTTGAAGAGAGAGAAAATGTGGTGGGGTAGGCAAAAAGTAGGAGAGATAATAGAATTGAGAATTTTTAAAAGCTCGGTGTTAAGAAGTGAAAAAAATTCTCAATTGGAAAATCTCAATTGGTGATGTGGAGGGGAGAGAAATGAGGAAAGAGAAGATTGAGATTTTTTTTTGCTCACCATTAGTGATGCTCTAAGTCTCAAAGGAATTTAGTGAGTTTTAAAGACATCTGTCATAACGGATATCATATTCAGACGATAAAGAAGGGGATGATGAATATCTCAAGGCACCAAACATGTTTTAGAGAAATTTCCTGCATTTGCTACTGGTTTGAACTACACAAAGATAAGTGCAATTGAAGCACATTCTATACTAAACCAGAAGTTTACTGATGACTTTACAGTTTAGCATAACCGATTCGGCCATCCCGGTTGTGTGATGATGCGAAAAATCATTTAAAATTCATGTGGACTTACTTTGAAGAGCTAGCAGATTCTTCAACGTCATTTTTGTGTTGCTTGCTCACAAAGCAAGTTAATTATTCGGCCATCACCAGCCAAGATAAGTTCTGAATCTATTAATTTCTAGAGCGCATACAAGGTGATATTTGTGGGCCAATACACCCACCATGTGGACCATTTAGATACTTTATGATTTTAGTCGATGCATCAACTAGATGGTCACATGTATCATTGTTATCAACTCGTAACCTGGCGTTTGCGAGAGTGCTTCAGTTGATTAGATTACGGGCACATTTTTCAGATTATCCAATCAAGACTATTCGTCTTGACAATGCTGTGAATTTATTTCTGAGGTCTTTAATAATTATTGCATATCAATCGGAATACGTGTTGAACATCCTGTCGCACATGTTCACACAAAAAATGCTCTTGCAGAGTCATTTATTAAACGACTTCAGCTCATTGTTAGACCATTGCTCATGAAATCTAAACTTCCCATTTCTGTTTGGGGACATGCCATATTACATGCAGAAGCACTCATTCGCATAAGGCCAACAAGTCATCATAAGCTTTCCCCATCACAATTGATTTTGGTCAGGAACCAAATATATCCCATCTAAGAATTTTTGGATGTGTTGTATATGTTCCAATTGCTCCAGCACAATGTACTAAGACGGGCCCCAAAAGAAGGTTAGGAATATATGTTGGGTATGAATCCCCTTTAATCATCAAATATTTAGAGCTATCAACAGGGGGATCTGTTCACGGCTCGTTTTGCAGATTGTCACTTTACGAGTCGGTTTTCCCAACATTAGTGGGAGAAAAAAAAGTTGTTAAAGGAAATCAGTTTGAATGAATTATCATTATCTCATCTTGATCCTCGTACTAGAAAGTGTTAAATAGAAGTTCAAAAGATAATTCATTTACAGAACTTAGCAAATCAGCTGCCAGATGCATTTTCTGGTCCACATAGAGTGACTAAGTCACATATACTAGCTGTGAACAATCCTATAAAAATTGATGTCCCAGAAGGACAACATCAAGTTGCTAATGATTCAAAACCACGCTTGAAGCGTGGTAGACCAGTTGGTTCCAAAGATAAGAATCCTCGAAAAAGAAAAGGAGCAACAATTGACAATGGCCAATTTGAGGAACTGACACATTATGGTGGATCTCCAGGAGAGATCGTAGACATGACAAAGGATATAATTCCAGAAGATATTCAGGTACCTAAAAATGAAGAGATCTCAACAAATTATGTCATGTCTGGAATAACATGGAACCGAAATGAAATCGACGTCGATAATACTTTTGCATATAATGTAGCACTTGCTGTCATGAATAATGAAGTGGATCAAGAACCAAGATCCATGGTGTAGACAAAGAGATGATAGGCCAAAATGGAAAGAAGCAATTGATGCAGAATTAAAATCTCTAGCAAAGAGAGAAGTGTTTGGACTAGTAGTCCGCACACCTACAGGAACCAGTGGGATATAAATGGGTCTTTATGCGTAAGAGAAATGAAAAGAACGAAATTGTGAGATATAAAGCACGTTTAGTTGTACATGGATTTTCACAAAGACCTAGTATTGATTATGAGGAGACATACTCCCCTGTGGTGGATGCGACTACTTTTAGATTCTTGAGCAGTCTGGCAGTAAGAGAAGGACTTGACTTACCCTTATTAGATGTAGTTACAACTTCCTTGTGTGGCCCACTGGATAATGAGATATATATGAGACTTCTGGAAGAATTTAGGCTGCCAGAAGCAGCAAGTTCAGGGTCTCGCGAACAATATTCTATTAAATTGAATAGATCCCTATATGGATTAAAACAATGTGGGCGTAAGTGGTACAATCGCCTTAGTGAATATTTGTTGAAAGAAAATTATAAGAATGCCCCTATTATCCCATGAATTTTTGTAAAGAGATTTGGGTTAGAATTTGTCGTTGTTGCTGTATATGTTGACGATCTGAATATCATCGGAGCTCCCGAAAAGATTTCGGTGACAATAGAATACTTGAAAAGGGAATTGGAGATGAAAGACCTTGGGAAAACGAAATTTTGTTTAGGACTACAAATTGATCACCTGAAAGATGGAATCCTTGTGCATCAAACATCATACACAGACAAGGTGCTTAAGAGATTTTATATGGATAAAGCACATCCATTGCCCATTCCGATGGTAGTTAGATCACTTGATGTAAATAATGATCCATTTCTTCCTCGGGAAAGTAATGAATACATCCTTGGTCCTGAAGTACCATATCTAAGTGCAATAGCAGCATTGATGTACCTTACTAGTCATACACGACCTGACATATCATTTTCCATTAATTTATTAGCAAGGTTTAGCTCATGCCCTACCCGAAGGCATTGGAATGGAATTAAGCACATATTTCGTTACCTCCAAGGTACAAAGGATAAGGGCTTATTCTTTTCTAACCTATCCAAAGAAGCATTGATTGGTTTTGCAGATGCAAGGTAATTATCTGATCCTCACAATGCTCGATCACAAACTGGATATGTGTTCACACATGGTGGTACCGCCATCTCCTGGCGCTCAATGAAGCAAACCATTTGTAGAAATTCTAGCAATTCATGAGGCTAGTCGTTAATGCGTGTGGTTAAAATCTCTAATGCAGCATATACAAGAAGATTGTGGATTATCATCTGAGAAACAAGCTCCAACAGTTTTGTATGAAGATAATACGGCATGTATTGCACAACTCAAAGAAGGATATATCAAGGGTGATAGGATGAAACACATTTCACCGAAATTTTTCTTCACTCATGAGCTGCAGAAGAATGGTGATATATATGTTCAGCAGGTTCGATCAAGTGAAAATTTGGTAGATTTGTTTACTAAGGACTACCAACTGCAACATTTAAGAAGCTCATTCGCTAGATTGGAATGCGTCGCCTTAAGGCCTTCTATTGATGTTCTCATGAGGGGGAGTTAATGCGCGTTGTACTTTTTGCTTCACCATGGTTTTGTCCGCATTGGGTTTTCCTGGTAAGGTTTAATGAGGTAGTATCCCAAAGCGTATTACGAAGGTGTTGTACTCTTTTTCCTTCACTAGGGTTTTTCCCACAGGGTTTTTCCAAGTAAGGTTTTAACGAGGCACACTCTTCGATAATGGACATCCAAGGGGGAGTGTTATGAATATTACTTATGAATGTCCATCACCTCTTCATATTACCTAGGCTCTTTGTATTCTTTAGTCTCTTGGTGTTCATCACTTCATATGTGATATGAACATACAAACAACAATCTTCTCCCCTCTATCTCTTTCTCTAATCTCTCCATTATTTTATAATACAGACAACCATTTTTCTGATTTTTTTTTTTTTTTTTTTTCATGAAAAACAAAGATGATAATAAACGGACCGAATGCAAATATTTGAAAAGGTAACTTGAAGATTTCACCTCACAATTCGAAGATCAATTATCACTTTACGTTAATTTAGATATGAAATTACTTGGTTTTAATATAAATGAAGCGGGCTATGACCAAGCATTTTAGAAATGAGATACGCAAGTTTAAATATGAGATCTATGGTACCAAGTAAGTGTTGGTCCAATGATAATGGGGACTGGCTTTGGTAGGACGGACCCGTGTTCGAATCCCCGCAACACCCTTGGGAGAGGAATGAAACCTAACCACCCCGAACTTGACCTCGATCCGGATGTAGCTCGAAGGGTGAACCTGGTGCAAACACCAAAAAAAATATGAGGTCTATGGTGTTAGAAGCGATATAGAGGAGTTAAAATTTTCAAATATGTTTATTTATGAAGCAATGACAATATGACATTGTAAAAGTGAGTAAGCAAACTTTAACGTGAGGTATATATAGCAAACGATAAAACTTTGGTTGCGATAAACTTTTAAGCTTACATGATGCATATATGTGTTCGTTCTTTTCGTCTAATTGGATCTAAATTTTTTTATTTAATATGTTCAGAACTTTTCTAATTAGAATTTTTCTGATCTGATTTGATTTGAACTCATTATAACTGTTTTTTTATTATTTTCTGATTGATCTGATTTTTTCTGATCAGGACTGATTTGATTTGAATTTTTCTTATCTAACAATTTCTGAAATAAGTACTAGATTGCTTAAAAAAAAGTTGAAAATAACAAAGTCATAGTATTCCTGATAATAAACCAAAGTTGCAAAAACGAGCCAATAATTCAATGCACGCTTTCTTGAAATGATGTTGAATAATAAAATTCTCGTAATGGCGTTCTTATAATAATGTCATTTTATGATGTTTAACTATATTCGGGTATGGGAGGTTTGGTTTATGATGAGAACATTTTTTATGATGGTGTTTGATTTAAATATTTTCGCTTTATGTTGTTCAACTACGTTCAGGGGGTGAAAATTGTTGGTTCATGATAAGAAAACAATTCTCACAATGGCTTTCAGTTTAAAAGAATCCCATATTATGGTTTTCATAATTTTATATAATTTCAGTGATAAATTTCGTATCTAGTGCCAAATTTTCATGGTTTTCATGGAAATTTTTATAATGGATAGATGATATTATGTAATGCTTATTTTAACCCCGATATTATATATGTATAGAAATTCAATTTTCACATTTTATGACAATAATGTAATCATCTACTGAAGACCCGCTTTTTTGTCTTGAAAATATATCTATTTATGATAAATTATAATAAGATTCAAACCCATTGTAATGTAGAGCACACTTGAAGGCGATGAGCAACTAGAACATACATTGACGGAAGCCAGAGTATGTGAGACGTGAATTAACAAAAATCTCAAATAGTTTGTCTCCAATTGGTGAGGATTCTCCACAACAAATCAACAATAAGACATTGCGTTTAGGATATGATTGGTCCATTGCCTTATCAGAGGTAGGGCCAGAGGGGCGTTTGTCTTGGGCTCAAGGCACGGAAGCCCAAGTTTAGTGGGGTTCGATTGTTGTTTTTAATGTACTAAATAATGCTTAATTATAGTCGGCCACCCAGATCAATAAATGTTCATTTTTTCAACTCCTACACAACACAACTTCGACTTCTTTCCAAATTCAAACTAGTATTAGTCCCGGCGATACTCAGATTATCAGTTAGCGATAATTAATGTAATCTAGCGTGTAAAATATCATTTTAAAAAATATAAGTCATCTCATTTATACAACTTAACTATTGGTTTTCATTTGTATATCATCATTATTGTTGATAGAAGCATCAATAATAATATGATGGCATAGTGGTTGGAGTTATTCGTTCCATACATGAGGTTGGGGGTTCGAATCTTCACATTGACAATTTTTTTTAATATATGAGAATATTGTTGGATAAAATATTATTCAAAGAGGGATGGTGACACGCTTGCGGATAGCAACGCTTGTTTACGCTTTTTAATATATATATAGATTTTTCATATCCATAGAATTTCTTATAAAAAAAACTAAGAAAAAAGTCTTAATCCAATTCCCTCTTGATGGGAATTTTTCTTCTCATTGCCATTTTCTTCCCAAATTGCCAATTTCATTTAATCTCCACAAAAAATATTGAGTTTAATTTTTAATAAAAGGTCATCCAACATCTTCAATTTACAATGGATTTAATAAATAATCCTCCTACGTGTCCTCCATAACTCAACTATTTTCCTCATCTCTTCTAATTTTTCCTCACCTTTTATATCGAAATAGTATTGTGAGTTTTTTTTGGGTGGGTAATGTGATTGCCCCACCGGGCCGGAATCCCACACGGTCCATGGTTCGGATAAGCGGGTTAGACTTGAGACTGGGGGAAAGGTATGGGAATCCTTAGCCTTAAAGTGCTCCTAATGGGGATTGAACCCCCAACCTTGAAGTTGAAAGGTCCCTTCTTTACCACTAAACCAAGTACTACTTGGTATAAGTAGTGAGAGTTGATAGATGTGTATTTAGAGTAGACTATTGTCGTATGCCTAAAATCATATCCTTGGTGTAATGCATATAATTACTTTATTATAAGGTTATACTTCCTCCGTTTTAGAATAAGTGATACAGTTACTATAAATGGGTGCTTTTGAATAAGTGATACACTTTGTAAAGTTTCTTTATATGGTAAACTTTTGCTTGTGAATTTACTCAAATACCCTTACTTAACATTATAAACATACTTTAACATCATTTAACAAAACTAATTAATTCACACTAAACCTACCCACCCCATTAATGATTCCCACCAAAAAAACCTATCATCCCAACCCCCTCATTTATGAACATTAACTGATGATGAACAATCCATCAGATTCTAGGGTTTGTTCATCATCAGTTTCTCGATCCTTCTCAATTCTTCATTTCCTTTCACTCTCTTCACCTTCCCTCCTCCTTCGTTCATCATTCTCTCTCTTCTCTCACTTCATCTCCCTCCTTCTCACTCCATATTTCTCTATGTTTATCCTTCTCCATCTTCTTTTTCCTCTGTTTTACTCTCAATCTTCACATAAAAAATCGGATCTGCACTCTACTCTCGAAAAAATGTCGGATGTCCCAGATTTGAAGCCACTTGTTGATGCGCATTTCAGATCTAGGGATGAAGATGAAGCTATATTCATCTATGATGTTATTCAGTCGTTTGAACATGGATCTCCATGGCCCAGGCGTTTATACGAGAGTGGGGGTGCAGAGAAGGTGATGGGTCCCCGTGCATGTCGTGCTTTAGGTAAGGTTTTGGAAGCCCAGAAAAACAAAACTCCGGTTGTTTGGAGTGATGAAGAAAGTTTCAGTTCTGATTCTGAGTTTGGCACTTTCAATTTCATTGAGATTTCAAGTGACTCTGAGGAACTCGTTGTGAAGGAAGAGGAAAAAAAGGAAATTAAGGGAAGGGAAAAGAGGTTGAGATGGCGGTTGAAAAAGAAGAGGATGTGAAGGATGAGGGTATGATGTGTTTGAGAAAGGACAAACAGATTTCTAGGGTTCAAAACCCTAAATCTATGAGGGAGATAATATGTGCCCTCCGTGCTCAACCTGAGAATTTCTATGATTATGCAAGGAGGATGCAAAAAAAGGTATGTCTCTTTGCTTTGATCCCTCTAGTAAATTATGTGTTATTCCTTCTACTGGTGGTCCTTCTGTTTCTGTTGGTGGCTCTGAGTGTGGTGGATCTGATGCTGGTGGATCTCGTGGTGGTGGCACCTCTTCTGGTGGTGGGAGGAAGCCCTACCTCAGATCCTGTTTTGCTAAGGATATTGCATCCTATGCTGCTACTTCCTCTGCTAAAAAGAGGAAGGGAGGTCTGTATCTTCCTGCATTTAATTTTTTTTTCATTTCAGTCCTTTAGCTGGTGTCGTTGCTGTTGATATTGGTTCATACATTATCTTGGATTGATATATGAGTCCCTGTTAATAGCTTGTTGGTTTATGATGGTTTTATATTGGAACCCTTGTGCTGGTGCTGTTGACATTGGTTGATGCATTATGTTGGATTTTTTTATGAGTCCCTGTTAATTGTCTATTGGTTTTTGTTGGTTTTGAACTTTAACCCTAGTGCTGGTCCTTAATGTTTTCTGTTTACAAGTACTTAGAATAAGTGGTTGATGCCCAATTTGATGAATGATGAATATAGTAAATGAATCATGAATGATTTCTGATTAATGTTGGCTGTCCTCATGTAGACCACAAATCTGAGTCCTAGCTTAGTTGAAAGAATTAAGAGTCCCTTTATTTACATGTCACTCAATAATCCAAATGATGAAGGGACTCACAATCAACTCGAAGTAAGTCAAAGAATTGCTCGGCACATTGTGTGCCTTGAGGTAACATTGACTTAACTTCATGAGTTAATATGCAATCCCTGATAGATTAAAAGGTCAAATGATGTTTGTATGATGCATAATGTGATTCTTCTTTCTCTGACTCCTACTTCAATCCCCTGGACCTAAATAAATCAACCAAACTTCATAAACTTACAACACATTTCATCATAATTTAACATAACATTCAATTGGTAATCATAATTTCTTTGCAACTGCATATACAAACCTAGTTTCAAAACTATACATGTCATTTAAACCTCAACAGTTTCCCTAGCTATCCTAGGTTGGGGCTACAGTTACTATACCAAAAAGAAGACTACTTTTAACCCAAAAAGTTTGCTTACTTACATTTTTCTTTGTTTTTTGTAACTCTGTTTTTCCTTCCAAAATAACTACCATATTTGCATTTTCTATTCTGTCCTTGTCAAGCTTCTTCTCCAAAAACTATTGTCTCTTTATTCGCATTGAAAATTCTGTCTTTCAATATTCAAGAACACCTTCTACATCTGTCATACTTGACTCATTGTCAAAAAAGATCATTTCTTCTTCATTTGATGGTAGATGCTCATTTAAGTATTTGACACTTTCATCAATGAGGGATTGATCAACCAAAACAGATTTGGGGAGAAGTCTCAATCTTTCTAATCTTCTTTTTCCATGATGGGGGCTTTTGTAGTTGTTACCCCTTTACTTTCAAAATCTCAATCATCACATATTGTAATTGTAGCCATGTGTACTTCATAACATTTGGATCAAATCTTTCATAAACATCTTTCACACTTACAATAAGCTCATCAATATTTTTTTGAAAAGTTTGATACATTAAAGCTTGTATAGCCCTAAAAAACCCTAAATCTAAAACATTTAAATCAGGGGATTGAGGTGGTTGTTGAATGAGTTGGATGTTGAATCCATTTTGTGTTATTGCTGCTTTGAATTCCTCATCATCAGGTTATATGTGTGGCCTAGCATTATCTTGCTGAATGTAAATGTCTTTAGACATTCCTTCAGGCCATTTACTCATGATTGAAGGGATGACATGCTGAATTATCATGTCCCTGATGACCTTTTGAGTGATTCTTTCAACTACTTTGGTTTCAATTCTGCCTTCCTCTCTGTTTTTGCTTCTTTTCTTGGCTGGTACCCTATCCACAAAAGGGAAAATTCCAAATTTCCCATCATGAATGACTTATCCTTCACCATCAAAAATGGGTTTTGAAGTGTCTGCCATGAACATTGCCTTAATCTTAAACCTTTTAGATTGGCAACACATATATGGATCATCTTCCATTGGTAGCAAGTAGAACCTTATAGTTTCAGGACTTAGATAAAACCATTTTTCATCTATGTAGATAATGTTTTGTAAGCTCATGAAATTGGCTGGTTGTGTTTGGCTTCCTGGTTCAATGTGGGATAACACCCATTTCATCCTAGCCAACTTATGTGCATCAGTTTGACTAGGATGATTGCTGCTTGTATGACTTCTTAGTCTACCTTTTTTGAGGAGTGTGTAAACTGCTGAGGGGCTGATTCTCAATGCCCCTGCAAAACTTCTTACAGATGTCCTCAAATTAAGGGGGACTGACTACAGGAACTCTTCACTGTATTCAGTTGGTTTACTGCCAACTCTGCCCTTTTTTTGGATCCTACATCAATGGCATCACCACTTGCTCTTTGTGCACATGCTCTTCTCCACATTCTGTCCATTGTGACCCTAGAAACACCATACTTGATTGCTGTTTTGGATATGGCACCACATGGTAATTGGTTATTACCCTCCATTGCTAAAAGCTCATCTATTGCTTGCCTTCTTTTATCATCTGGCAGATTTGGTCTTTTTCCCCTAACTTGTACCTCTGTTTCTTGTGTTTCAGGAGGAGATTGAGACTCAAAGCTTGGCTCCATCTCATTTTGAAGCTGTGCATAGTAGGATTCCCAGTATTATTCATCAACCATCTCATGGAAGAAGTCATCAGAAGCATCTCCCATTTTTGTAATTACAGTTGGTGCTGTTTTAGATTTGAATACTGGGTTTTTTGGATTGTTGGGGTTTTTTTGGGTTGATATGGGGGCTTTTTTTTTACTGCTGTATGATACTGCTGCTTGTTGGGATAATTTTTTTTACTTGCTTCATTCTATGGCTGTTGTAAGCCTTAACAGATTCTCAATTGCTCCAATTGCAATGGAGTTGTAAGCCCTTTTATAAGGCAGTACCTGGGTCAGTTTTTGGGGAAAATAGGGGGAAGAAATGAAATGGCATTTTGGAGGAAAACTTTTGCCAACAGAAAATTTGGCATCCAAAAAAAGTGGCGCCTAAAAGGCTGTCCCACAAATTCACAAAGTTAATTAACCCATTTGGGGGTGGGGACCACATAAATAAAATCAACAATTAAAACCCCCCTTAAACCCACTTACAATCTTTTGCCTCAAACTACGTAAAAGTGACATTGTATCACTTATTCTAAAACGGAGGAAGTACAAACTATTATTCTAATCGCTTATAAAAATAGGTTAGATCTCCTGGTAAGCGTTTTTTTATATAAAAAAAGTGCTAAGGGTCTGTTCGGCAACAATAGTTGTGGAGGTAGCTGTCAGCTGTAAGGGTAGCTATCAGCTGTCTGGGTAGCTGTCAGCTGTAGTAGCTGTGAGTTATTAGCTGTCAAAATAACTGCGTAAAATATTAGTGTTCGGTATAAGTAGCGGTTGGAGTATTTGCTACAAATATTTCCTTTATTATTTATTAAAAACTTTATTATATACTACCTCCGTTCTTTAATAAGTGGAACAGAGAGAAAGTAGGGGAAAATTAAGAAAGGTAGAGAGAGAAAGTTGGGGCCACAATTAAGTAAAAAAAGGGTAACTCAATTAACATGAAACATGACATTAAACAACTAATAATCCACAACCATGACCCACCCAGCCAATGACCCACGGAAAACCCCCACCACCACGAACACCATCACCACCAGTTGCTACACCACCCCAAAACACCTCAAAGCCACTGCCTAAAAGCATTGAACTCCACCGAAACTAACCTGAAGCCTTTGAAAATCACCACAATCAACCGCAAACCACCACAAACCACCCTAAAGGCACCGAAAACCACCGCAAACTATCTAGAAGCCACCGAAAACCAACCTAATCCACCCCAAAGCCAACGAAAACTAACGTAATCCAACCCAAAACCACCAGAAACTAACCTAATCTCCGAAGACGACCTTGAAGCCGTCGAAAACGAGCATCACAACCACCGCAAACCAACTTAAATCCACCGAAAACCAGACAAAGCCACCGAAAACCACCTGATTTTCATGGATCTCCTTCCCTTTGTGGATCTAGAACATGTACTTGTAATCGACCACCAATTTTCGACCTGAGGTTACCAAATTTCAAAAAGAGAAAGGCAAAAAACGATGAATTGAAAAGGAGTTTGCAGAAGAGGAGAATCGAAAGGGGAGAGATTAAAGAGTGGTGGGTGGTGGTGGCCGGTTAAAATGGATGTTGGGTTGGTCAGAAAAAATGGAGGCTGGGGGCATGTTGGTGGTGTGGGTGAGTGGTCAGTGGTGGTTGGGGTTAAATGAGAAGCTACAGGGAGGGAGGAGGGAGTGGTTGGAAGGCTAATTAGTGGGTTGATTAAATTATTGGATTAGATTAATGTAGGAGTAATGAAGTAATTAGGTTTATTTAATTTGGTTGAGTAAGGATAGATATGTAATTTTGTCTCTTAAAATTTTCCTTTTTAAGAAGTGTGTCACTTATTGTGACATTTCCCAAATAGGAAAGTGTGTCACTTATTAAGGAACGGAGGAAGTAATTTTCAACCTCTATCTCTGCCTTCAACCACTACTTTTTTAACTTTCCACCTCTACTCTAACAGCTACCTTAACCACTACCTTGCCAAACGCATAAATTTATAAATTAAAATTTTGACATCTATTTTAATCACTAGTTCACTACCTCTAACTCTACCACTATTTGCCGAACACCCTAAATATACAGAGTACACCTTAACAGTGTTTAATTATAAAGTACTGCAAAGTAAAAAAAAGATGGGGGAGTATTACTCACTACTCAGCATTAGCATATTTTTTTCTAATGAATACAAAAGTTAGTAGTGACTAGAAAAATGGTTAGCCAATACCATCAAACTTAATGACGACATTGAAAATTAGTATTGTCTGCATGTTTTGTGACATTTCCTAACACTTTCCCTTTCCTGGAAGTCCCTTTCCTAACACTTTCATGTAGATCTTGATAATCCATGTTTTGTGCCTCGATTATCGGTAATAAGCTTCTTATTAATATGACCCTTACCGACGGTAAAGGGTGCATTCTCTTTATTTTATTTTATCTAAACTTTTACGAATTGTATTGATCTAAATTTAAATTTATTGAAATTTAAAAGAAATTACTGAACGTCAATTTATAAAGTTTTAGAACTTCTCTAAACTCATTAAAACAAGGCCGAACTTATTAAACCTAAAAAAGTTATTTTTCAAATGTGAAGAGACCTCATCATTCTGGGTTGAAGAACGATTTGGATCCCCAACCGTATGCTACTGGTCAAGTAAAAAATATCAATAAAGAATAGGTCATACTAAAGTCCGTACAAGCATCAACGAAGAACGTCCTCCACATCAAGCGTCTTCTTGTTTTCTCAAATCCTAAGAATTTCTGCTTCTTATGTTTTCACATGTCAACCAAACAACTAATAATAATGATAGAAAACGAAGAGCAGTAGACATCCCCAACCGTATGCTTCTTGTCAAGTAAAATAAAAGAAATTTAAAATGAATAGTAGGTTATACCAGAGCCCATTCAAGCAGCAAGCAAGGAACGGTCCTCCAAATCAAGCGTTTAAATGCAACTCAAGTTACAAACTATCTCATTTTCTTAATTACTAAGAATTTATACTTTCTATGTTTCTCTTGTCAACCAAACAATCACCACAAATTCAGGAGAATGAAGAGCAATTTGGATCCTCAAATGCATGCTTATTGTCAAGTTAAAGGAATTTTTTTAAAAAATAGTAGGCAAACCAAATGAAACGTACTTCAAATCACGCGATTAAGGGGGTGTTTGGATCAGAGGTTTTAGAAAAGGACAGGGGAAAGGAAAGCCCCAATTTTCATTGTTGTTTCTTTCTTTCACCATTTTTCTGATTTTCTTTACTTTTTTTTTAAATAACCCCTAAGGTCCTCTAACTTGATTCCTCACCCCCCTCCACTTAGGAATGGGGGTAAGGGAAACCCTCATTAATCACCATTGACCACAACCATCACCTTGTACTCCATCCCACCAACCACCACCTTCTTGAACCCTAGCCCCAGCCTGATGACCTCCAACGTAACCACCTCGACCACCCACTGCCAAAGACCAGCACAAAACCCTTAAATTTCACCAAAACCGGAAACCACCAAGATCCCTTGAAATCACCCTCAAACCCCTTGAAACCCATAAACCACCCACAAAAACCCTTGAAAACTGCACAAAACCACCCTCGAAATCCCTTCAAAATCGCCCAAAACCATCCTTGAAAACTCTTCAAACCCTCTGATGTGTTTTCCTTAGTTGAATTACTCCTCTTAAATTAGGATTTTGCCTATAGATTTTTACCTTTCACTTGAAAGGTTTTTTTTTCTATTTTAGGCTTAGTTTAATTTAGTTTCTCTAATTTAGTTTATTTAATTTAAGTATTATTTAATTAATTTATGTTATGCGTGTGACATTAGATAAGATTAGGTTGTTATTAGTTTGTTTCAAAAGATAAGATATATAATATTCTTTAAAATATATGAGTTAGAGGATTGTCCTAACCATAGTAGGGGTTGCTTATCTTTATCTTGTTTGTTTAGAATTAGCATTAAACTTGTCTTTCCTATTTATATGGTTGTTTTACATCAATAAAAAAGCAGTATAGAAGTTTATTATTTTCATGAGTTTATACTATTGAATTTAGGTTGAGTGCTTTGCTTGTTAGCATTAAGAAAGACTGCGATATTTTCTTTTAACCTTTTGAATCGAGATTCAAATATACTATCTCTTTTTTTGAGTGATTTCTTTGTTTATACTTAATCAAATTCGTTCTTCCATTAAAACTACACGCCAACCTCATTCTTTCATTAATATTTTACATAAAATCGTCCATCCTAAACCCTAAACTACATTATGACTTGGATCGAAATCCATATTAAATTGGTGTGGCTGTTGTTGATTTTCGAAGCTTTGAGTGGTGTTTTGTGGCCATTGAAATAATTTTCGAAGCACAAACAATCTTCCCAGATTCGAAAAGTTTTTGAGGACTGGGAAAAGGATATATTAGTGTTAGATCTGCCAACTTCATGACTAATCACCAAGATGAGATATTTGCACTCCTGAAGAGTTATCTCTTGCATGTTTATAGATGGTGTCCACAAGCAGTTGTTGATGCCCAATTAAAGGCTATTTTTGATGGCTGTGATTTGCAACTGGAGATCAAGAATGATATAGATTTGCAAGAAGATATTTCTGATTTGCAAGAGGATTTAAATAATGATTCTTTTGCAGTTCTTGACATCAAAGACGATGCATTCTTGGATAATCCTCGTGAAGTACAACTAAAAAAGAGGTAAGGACTTGTGATTTTGACACAATCTTTAATCCTCGTTTAGATGTTCATATCTACACACAAGAACTGAACTTTACCAATGAAGAGGAGCATGGAGTTTCCAGTTTGGACAAATTTGATTTAGCTACACAAGATTTGAGCTTTCTTTGTTCTTTTACTACTTCCTCCTTTTGTTTAGTTGCAACAATTGAATATTTACCTCTCAGAAATATTCCCAATTGTTGCATCTAAAAACGGAGGAAGTAAATTTTCTTGTTTACCGACGAGTTTAACCAGGTTTCGCGATTGTCAAAGTGATTTTGTTGTTATGATGGAGATGTACTAAGGGAATTAGTTCGTCGCATATGGATGATTTCATGGTGCAGCAAGCTACCACAAGTTCGTAGACACGATTCTTTTAAGAGGGGGATATTGATGTATTTTCCTTAGTTGAATTACTCACTCGTGAATGAGGGTTTTTCCTATTTTAGGCTTAGTTTAATTTAGTTTCTTTAAACTTTTTTATAATTAATTTATGTTAGGCGTGTGACATTAAATAAGATAAGGTTGTTATTAGTTTGTTTCAAAAGATAAGATTAGGATTCTTTACAAGATACTCCTCCGTCCCATATTAGATGATACACTTACTTTAATCGTCCGTCCCACATTGGCATGGGAGTACAATAGAAATATTACTTTCTAATATTAATTGGGTCCCACATATAATTAATTTAATAATCTCATCCACTCCACACCTCTACGATATGCCCCACCAACATATACTCTATGTACTAAAACAAATAACAATAACTAACTACTCTCAACAAAATAAGTTAGTCAAATAACACTCCTAAAACTCTGTGCCAGTCAAACTGTATTATCTAACATGGGACAGAGGGATTAGGAGTTATGGGGGATTGTCCTAACCATATTAAGGTTTGCTTATCTTTATCTTGTTTGTTTAGGATTAGGATTAGGCGTGTCTTCCTTATTTATATGACTGTTTTACATCAATAAAAAAAAGTAGTTTAGAAGATTATTATTTTCGTGAGTTTATACTTGTGAATTTTGGTTGCATACCTTGCTTGTTAGAAAGACTTCGATCTATTCTTTTAACTCATTGAATGAAGATTCAAAGGTTACTATCCCTATTATTGGTTTGTTTCGTATACTCCATTAAACTACACACCCAAACAACCATCTTTTTAATTATAACTTCACATAAAATTCGTCCCCTTACCCCCTAAAACTTTCTTTCACTCTCAAGAATCCTAAAGTAGCTCAAAATCCATATCACCCACCCCCAAATAAATCGCCAGATCTGCCCTCATCGAAAACAACCGAGCGCCCCCTAACGAACCACCAGTGCTGGGAGATGAGAGGAGACATGGACGGAGAAGGGCGGACGCCACGATACAAAAGAACCACCATCACAAATGCCTGATTCTGGCGCGACGAGGAGGGGGCAGTAGGGGGAAGTAGTGACAAAAAGGGGGGAGAGAGATGGAGGCAATGGGGGATGGTGACGAGGAGGCTGGTGTCGAAAAAGAGATTCGAGAGATGGAGGTGCTATGGTGAAAAGGAAGAGGGGCGGGAGGAAAAAAAAACTTACCAACCAACCTTTTACAAGTAAGGTTTAGGTTTTCTATCCCTTCTAACCCATTTCTCCATTATACATTAACTACTTCCTTCGTTTGAATTGACAAACTTTTGCATACTCCATCTGTCTAAATTTATTTGCTACTTATTGACTTCGAGAACTATTAACTTTGTCAAATTGACGATCTTTGCGTTTATATACGTAACTGATGATTTTTTTCTATACCAAAGTTGAGATATTAGTTTTTGAAATCGTATCTTGAAAATTGTGAAAAAGTGAATGTTTAGACGAGGGAATATAACATATTTCAAATAGGCACAATGTGTCGCACGATTCAGTGTCCAAACCCTCAAACCGTGATACCTTACTTGTTAAGTTGAAACAAACTAACCCGCACGACATTTTGATCCAGTAAAATATTTTCCCGTAATAATTTTTAGAAGAATAGTGAGTGAGAGAGTCTCGTATGACCTAGACCAAATTAATCCACACAAAAGTACAAACCTACAAAGGTAACAAATTAGTAATTATTTTAAAAATTACTCTGTCATTGAGAGAGTTTTTGGAAGAGACATGTAGGGCGTGTTGAAAAGTATCGAGGTAGTGATGTGACTACTGTTTTACTGGTAGATGACAAGAAAATATACTATCTGTTTCTGTCCAAAAGTGTCGTACCTCTTTCCGGCGGATATGAGCGGTCCCAGTTCGAGCTCCGGCCAAGAACCTGCACATGAAACCCAAACCCCCGGGGGTGTCCCGAGGACGGGCTCTCCGACGCTCAAGTCAGTACTCATTTTAGATAGAGAGAGTGTGGGTGTAGGGAGAGAAAATGGATTCTGGATCCTTTTACCTTAGCCCGAGCTTATATAGACAAGTGAGCGTGGGCCTTGTGTCGTTTGGGCCTTGGGCAATATATTCAGGAGAGGGTATTTATCCCATACACTATCTTCTGAACGAATTAAATGCAATAACTCATTTTACACATATCTTAAGGAAGAGATTTAAGGTTATAAACGAGTAAAATAATCTATATAATTTGAAGACAAGTAACCTATAATTTCATTCTTGCTCGTATTAAAATTATTTTGTTTAATTTGCTCATTTACACCCTTAAATCTCTTTCTTAAAATATGTGTAAAATGACTTATTGTATTTAATTTGTTTATGGTGAAAGTAGATTGGATGGTGATTTAGGCACTAATAAAAATTTAGAGTGCCTAAATCACTCCCCGAATGTATCTCACAATCATTAAAAATGATAAAAAGTACTCCCTCCGTTCCCATTTGATGTTCCCATTTTCCTTTTTGGGATGTTTCTAAAAGTTCTTCCCACTTTGAATTTTTTCTATTTTAAGAACTTTTGTTTTCCCATCTTACCCTTCAACAACCAAATATTTACTACATTTTTTTAGCTTTTGTCTTACACATGGGGCCACCTTAGAATCTTTTAATTCTCAATCACTCACTTCTCTTTTTCTCTCTTACTTTTTCAAAAACAAAAAGTAGCAAAGTATATTTTATATAATATAAAATTAAAAAAGATTCTCATCCACCTCACTTTGCATTCGTTTTCCCCATGTTCCACATGGGAACATCAAATGGGAACGGAGGGAGTATAAGATAATGAAAAAAGGAAAAAGAAAATAGAAAAGGGAATTGGGTATGCTTCAAATGTCCATTTTACCTCTGTGAAAGACACTTTTATCTCTCACAAATATATGTCCATCCAAGCTCACAATATATGTAGATCACATGTGAAAACAAATACTCCCTCCGTCCCCGAAGGATTTCCCATTTCCTTTGGGCACAAAGTTTAAGGAATGATTTTGATGTGTGGCTTAGTTTTCATTTTAAAATGGAAAAGTAAGGTCGTAGGTATTATTTAGAATTGTTTATTAAGAGAGAGTGTGGGGTCAAATACTTTTTGTAAGGAAAATAATATTATAGTAGGTGGACCATGTCCAAATAAGGAAATGAGAAATGTAATTGGGACAAACATAAATGGGAAAATGGGAAATCCTTTGGGGGACGGAGGGATGTAGGATTATAGGTACTATAAGCGGAATTTCATGAATCTAATTCATAAGCACCTTAAACAGGATCTCATGCACATATAATTAAGGATCATATAATAATTAATTATCAACCTCTTGATGCGTGATTTCAACTGGTATGGCGGGATTGAATACTTCAAAGTATAGCCAACGATCTTGGAGAAAGAATCCCAAACGTGATTCCTCTACTTAGTCCACCAATTTGGATCAACACTCCACCAATGCTAGTTGGAAGGAAGAAAGAAAGCGTTCTTCTTTTATGGAGTAATGTCAGTTGGGAGAGAGAAAGAGCAGGAGAAAATAATGAGAGATATTGTATCTTATTTTCTGACTGCATGACCTTTATATAGGAATAATTAGGTCAAATAATCTCCTCTCATCTCCCTCTTGGGCCGACTACCCTATAGCCTTTATGGGCTATGGGTTTCTCTTTTGTTGATCCAAATATTAGGTGTGACCTTGTAGGATCCATTTCCGTGGGCTTCGGGTTTATTATTTACTAACCCAAAGGTCTATAGCGTTCTCTAGCAAGACGTAAAGACGACCCAATTAAACGAATTATTATCTCCATAATACGATCCATATTATATTTAGTAATTGCAATAGAGTCGAGGACACAATTCCTTCAATCTCCCACTTGTCCGAGACGAGTGTGCAATATTCAAATTCTAAAGTCTCTTAGTGTCTAATTTGATAGTATGATCACATCTCTATGTTATCCATACTAATCTTCAAATTATTCCTTGAAATCCGAGTTCGAATTGCTAAACAAATGATTATCTTATAATCCATTTGAGCACGGCTATGCATTTTCAATTCTCACTCTTCAAGAGGCCAAGACACCCATCCTATCTTATATGAGGAGGACCTTTTCAATCTTGTGGCAACCAAAACTCCCACTCAACTTTTAGCACAACCCGAATGCTGCCTTTATAGTCCCCTTTTACGGCATGACGTTTGACAACATCAAAGTTATACCAATTATTAAGCTAAGTAGTGTTCCACTCATGTCTTAGGAATCCACTAATATAATTACGAAGTTATTCAAACTTCTAAGTAGGTCAGTTCGATCATGTATCAAATATACATATCCATATGATTGACTAAACATCTCTATGTTCCTATAGCCCATGATACAGCGCTATCAATCAATCTTATATGCTAATCCTTCAATAAGTCATTTATGTCCAATTTAATGACTTGGATTAGGAACATGAATATTCTATGAATTCAGTTCACTTATGGTGTTTCATTCATCAAATCACATATTTGACAAAACCATTGAATTCAAGAATATTTTTGGACATTTTATTTAATACTAAACCAAAATTAGATAAGATAAAACTTTATTTCTCATAAACATAAAATAAGCAAAACCATGTTTTTACATTATAACAAGTTTCTTCAAACATAATACAATCTAAAGCCATTCTAACATTTTGCTTCAAGACTATAGCCCTAGCGTGACTTTCATGCTTGGGTTGAGGCAGAGGTTTAGTAAGCGGATCAGCCACATTCTCATCCGTGTGAACTTTGCAGATCTTGACATCCTTTCTGTCAACTATCTCGCGAATAAGGTGATACTTCTCATTACATGTTTGGATTTGTTATGTGACCTTGGTTCTTTTGCTTGTGCAATAGCACCATTATTATCACATAATAGCTCAATCCCTTCAAGAGCACTAGGTACGACCCCTAGCTCTGTCAAGAACTTCTTTATCCAAACAGCTTCCTTAGCTGCTTCAACCACTGCTAAGTATTCTGATTCTGTCGTAGAGTCTGCTACAGTGCTTTGCTTTGAACTCTTCCACTCACTGCTCCTCCATTTAGACAAAAGATGTACCCTGACTGAGAGCGGTAATCATCTCTGTCGGTTTGGAAGCTCGCATCAGTATAACCTTTAACAACCAACTCATTTTCACCTCCATAGACTAAGAACATTTTAGTTCTTCTCAAGTACCTAAGGATGCTCTAAGCTGCAGTCCAGTGTGCTTCACCGGATTTCTGGAATCTGCTGCACATGCTTAAGGCATATGCAACATCTGGTCGAGTACTTATCATGGCATACATGATAGATCCTATAGCCGAGCATAAGGTATGCTATTCATTCGCTTCAACTCATCAGGCTCAGTCGGGCACTGACTCTTGCTAAGCGATATGCCATGTGACATGCGAATCCTCTCTTCGAGTTTTCCATGTTGAACCTTGCAAGAACTTTATCAATATAAGTTTCTTGACTTAGTCCAATCATCCTTCGAGACCTATCTCTATGGATTTTTATTCCCAATATGTACTCAGCCTCTCCAAGGTCCTTCCTAGAGAAACACCTTTTCAACCATTCCTTGACTGGCTCAAGCATTGATATGTCATTTCCCATGAGTAGTATGTCATCTACATACAGAACCATGAAGACTAAGCTACTCCCACTAAATTTCTTGTAGACACAAGATTCTTCTTCGCTTTTGAGAAAACCAAACTGTTTTATTGCCTCATCAAATCGAAGATTCCAGCTCCGAGATGCTTGCTTCAATCCATAAATGGATCTCGAAGCTTGCAAACCTTTTAGGATTTTCTAGATCCTCAAAACCCTCAGGTTGTGTCATATACACATCTTCATTCAAGAACCCATTCAAGAATGCGGTTTGACATCCATCTGCCAAATTTCGTAATCGTAATATGCAGCAATCGCTAAAAGTATCCGAATCGATTTAAGCATTGCTACTGGAGAAAAGGTCTCGTCATAGTCTATACCATGAACTTGTCTGAATCCTTTTGCGACCAGTCTTGCTTTATAGACATAGACGTTTCCATCTTTGTCTGTTTTCAATTTGAACACCCACTTGCATCCAATAGGTGTAACCCCATCAGGCAAGTCGACTAGGGTCCAAAATTTATTCTCAGACATGAGTCTAATTCGGATTTCATGGCCTCAAGCCATTTCTCAGAGTCTGGGCTCGTCAAAGCTTGTTTGAAGGTAGTAGGCTCTGAATTCTCCAAAATCATTATTTCAGAGTTTTCAGTTAACAGAAATCAACCAACCTTTTGTTTGGAATCCTGGGTCTACTAGACCTACGCGGGGCCTGAGCATCAATAGAAATGTTCTCTTAACATCTTGAAGATTTTCGCTTGAATTAGATTCAAGTGGGACGGTAGGAGGTTCACGCGTTGAATACGTCATCTCCTGAACTTGACTTTCGTCTTGTCGGGCCGTCTCTGACATGGTGTGAACCACGTCCAGTTGTTGCTCATCTCGAATTTCTTCAAGAACTATTTTACTCCCACCTGTCTTCCGAGAAATAAATTCCTTTTCAAGAAAGACACCATCACGAGCAACAAATACCTCGTTCTCTTGACGGTCATAGAAGTAACAACCCCTTGTCTCTTTTGGGTATCCCACAAAGAGACATTTATCTGATTTGGGTGCAAGTTTGTCTGACAGTAAACGCTTTACATAGACCTCACAACCCCAGATTTTAAGAAAGATAAGTTTGGAACCTTTCCATTCCATATCTCATATGGAGTCTTTTCTACAGCCTTTGACGGGCTCCTATTTAGTGTATGTGCAGCTGTTTCGAGAGCATATCCCCAAAAGGAAATCGGAAGATCAGCAAGACTCATCATTGATCTAACCATATCTAATAGAGTTCGATTCCTCCTTTCAGGACACCATTTAATTGTGGAGTTCCTGGTGGAGTCAATTGTGAAAGTATTCCACAATCTTTCAAATGATCATCGAATTCTTGGCTCAAATATTCGCCACCACGATCCGATCGCAATGCCTTTATTGTCTTACCAAGTTGATTTTGTACTTCATTTTGGAATTCTTTGAACTTTTCAAATGATTCCGACTTATGTTTCATAAAATAGACATACCCATATCTACTTAAATCGTCAGTAAAGGTGATGAAGTACACAAACCTCCCCTAGCTTTTGTGCTCATAGGCCCACAAACATCTGTATGTATGAGGCCCAAGAGATCACTAGCCTTTTCACCCTTTCCAGTAAAAGGTGATTTAGTCATTTCCCCAACCAAAGCATGACTCACATACATCAAATGATTCGAAATCAAATGATCGAAGGATTCCATCCTGTTGTAACTTTTGGATGCGCTTTTGGTTTATATGACCCATTCGGCAATGCCAAATGTAAGTTAGGTTTGAATCATTCGATTTTGTTTCTTGTTTATCTATGTTATAGACCTGTACTGACCTATCTAATACATATAAGCCATTAATCAATTTTGCGCTAGCATAGAACATATTATTGTAAGAAATGGAACAACACTTGTTCTTTATTTCAAAACAAAAACCTTCATCATCCAAAACGGAAACAGAAATAATGTTCTTAGTAATTGATGGAACAAAATAACAATTATTTAGTTCTATAATCAATCCAGAGGGTAAATGTAGACTATAACTTCCAATGGCAAGTGCAGCAACTCTTGCTCCATTTCCAACGAGGAGCTCTACCTCGCCCTTTGCTAGCCTTCTACTTCTTTTTAGTCCTTGCACATCGTTAACAATGTGAGAACCACAACCGGTATCTAATGCGCATAAAGAAGTAGAAGTCAAATTGATTTCTATAACATAAATACTTGAGGTGGAAGCCCCCGACTTCTTTTCCTCCAAGTATCTGGGCAGTTTTTCTTCCAGTGACCTATCTTTTCACAATAGAAGCACTTGCTTTCCGCGGTGCTTTTGGCTTAGCGGTCGACTTAGGTTTTTCAGGAGCTACGACAACTTTCTTGCCTGCCCGTTTATCCTTAAAACCCTTTCCCTTTTGAAAGAGTTTTGGGGTCCTTTCCCAATTGAGGAAATTTTCTCCATTCAACCTATCCTTCTCAAGGAAAGGACGAATGTTGAAAACAGAGTTGTTGTTGTTGTTACTCATAGTACCTCTAGACAGAAAAATAAAAGGCAAAGTTCAATTTATGTTTATGAAACAACCTTAAAACATGCAATGGTTTCTAGGTTTGACACCTCATTCAATTTTAATGTCCCAATTTGAATAAGTGAGTACAAGATCCTATCAACATGCAACGCTAAGCAGACGGAGACCTTATCTTAAAGTTACATTCTCAAGGTAAGTAACTCAACTATCTCTTGCTTCAAAATCCAAAACGCTTTTGATGATTTTGTTGAGGACAACCAAACTAAGTATGCAAAATTCGCAATTTAACCTTATCTCCCAAAATTAATGACAATACCATGCGGAGGCATGACCTATTATCATTAATCAAGGGTTAATAAGTACTTTATGTTTGGAAAAGCTAACCTCAATATTTATGGGACGTAAGTTTATTATGTTGTTATTAATGAGTGAACTCTTCATATTAATAACCAACATACTATAAACTTATAAGCATTGTAAAATAATACTGCCAAGTTGATTATATCTCCAGGTAAAGGAAGTTACCCCCGACGTTGGGGAGAGCCTTCCTAATCCTAGACAGAGTTCATCACCTTAACATAAAATTTTACTAATTACAACAATTGTAATTCTTAGTTGATGAGTGATTGCCAAGGAGATTATAGCTCCTAGGTAAGGAAGTTACCCACGACGTTGGGGAGAGCCTTCCTAATCCTAGACAGAGCTTATCACCTCGCATACACCCGTCAACTTTGCTTAAAGTCCAAAACCATTTTGATTATTTTATTGGCTCATATAGTCATCTTACTAGTTATAATAGCAATTATATCTAATATATTAAATTGCCATATAATAAAACCATATATTATACATGCCAATAATCGAATAATCAAAATGAACTTCCATTTTATAATATCACATATTACAAATTCAAAATGATATCACATAATATCATTGCAATTATCAAAATATCATATTAATTGCCAAATAATTATATCACATATCATGCTTGCCAATAATTAAAATATCAAATATTCTTAATTAAGCAAGAAGATAAAACATTTAAACTAGTAAATCTAACTAACTTAAAAGATATTATCTTTTCCCAACTAATTTTAATTAGATTAAAGAATCATATTATGGATTTAATTTATGACCTAGTCAAAATATAATTGGAATTGCTTAATATTCTCAAACAAATCAAATTTGTTTGATTTTTAATAATCAAAAGATATTAATTAAAAGATTTTTATGATTTTTCGTTTATTAAAATCATATTTTAATCACCAAAAGATTATAATCATTAAATCTCATAAGATTTTCGGGTTATTAAAATCATATTTTAATAACCAAAAGATATAACTTTAAAATCATTAAAGATTTTCAGTTATTAAAATCATATTTCAATAACCAAAAGATATTAACTTTTAAAACCATGGAATACTTTTAGTTATTAAAATCATATTTCAATAACCAAAAGATATACATCAAAAGATTTTATGATTTTGGTTATTAAAAATATATTCAATAACCAAAAGATCAAATCAACCAAATTTTCGGTTATTAAAATCATATTTAAAATAACCAAAAGATATGACCTTAAAGCATAAAAGATTTTCTGATTAAAATAAAAGGAAAAACAAATTATTATTTTTTTCATTAGTGGCTGAGCCACGCAGCAAGACACTGCTCGCCACCACGCAGCCCAGCACTGCTTGCCACCACGTAGCAGCCACGCACAGCCACGCCAGGCTGACTGCCCACGGTGGACCCCCGCAGCCGCGCCGGCGTTCGCCGAAAATCGGTAGGCCAGCCATGCGCAACCTTTGCACGCCAGCCCGCCGGAAAACGCAACATCAAGCTATTTTCGAAATTTCGTGGCTATTTTTGAAAAATGGAACACTTTCTGGGTGGATTTGAGCATAAAACGTATCATAAATGCTTTTAAATCCTTCAATTTGAACGTTTCAAACAAATTGGAGTGTTAAATCTCAATTTAACACCCAATTAGAGTTGATTTGGGAAAAACTTAGGGTTTTTGATTGTTTCTAATCAAACTCTTTGATTACAAAACGAAAACAACAATCAAATACATGATTTTGCAATTCGAATCTAAATAAACCAAAGCCCTAAATCAATTTCCCAAAATCTTTGATCAAATTGACGAATTTGAGCCTTAAATGTCGACCCAAAAACCCAATTTTCGAACAAAAACAATTAGGGTTCGAAATTTTGATTATTTTCGGCCAAATTAAAAAAAAATTAAGCAATTAAATCTCATTTAATTAATTCCAATTTTTTTTAATCCATAATTCAATTCCTCCCCTTAATCAAATTAAAATTAGTGATAGACGCATCAAAATAAATCATATTATGATGACCAAAAGAATATATGCAAGAGGCTAAACTGATACCACTGTAGGATTATAGGTACTACGGCGGAATTTCATGAATCTAATTCATAGCACCTAAAAACAGGATCTCTGCACATATAATTAAGGATCATATAATAATTAATTACCAACCTCTTGATGCGTGATTTCAACTGGTATGGCGGGATTGAATACTTCAAAGTATAGCCAACGATCTTGGAGAAAGAATCCCAAACGTGATTCCCTACTTAGTCCACCAATTTGAATCAACACTCCCCCAATGCTAGTTGGAAGGAAGAAAGAAAGCGTTCTTCTTTTATGGGTAAAGTCAGTTGAGAGAGAGAAAGAGCAGGAGAAAATAATGAGAGATATTGCATCTTATTTTCTGAGCTGCATCGCCTTTATATAGGAATAATTAAGTCAAGTAATCTCCTCTCATCTCCCTCTTGGGCCGACTACCCTATAGCCTTTATGGGCTATGGGTTTCTCTTTGTTGATCCAAATATTATGTGTGACCTTGTAGGATCCATTTAAGTGGCTTCGGGTTTATTATTCTAACCCAAAGGTCTATAGCGTTCTCTAGCAAGACGTAAAGACGACCCAATTAAACGAATTATTATCTCCATAGTCGATCCATATTATATCTAGTAATTGCAATAGAGTCGAGGACACAATTCCTTCAAGGGAGTATAACAATAATGAAGAGAAAAGCAAATCTTTATTGTATGAGAGAAAATAATGATCAAGCGAGGCTTGACCTAAGTGGTTAAGGGTTTGGCTTCATGCCTACAAGGTTATGGAATCAAATTTCATTAGGGACATTTAGGGTGGGGATTTCCTCTTACATTTCCCCTACTCCCTAAATGTTTGGCCTACAAATACCAAATCAAGATAATGAAGTAGTTGAGATATGGTCAAGGTCCTTCTTCTTACCAATTTTTTAAAGAAAAGGATGAAGACACCAAAAAGAATAAAAAAAGAAAAATTTATTTCCTTTGCTAATTAAATAGTAATTAATTGTTTTAGCACAGATCACATGCATTTGAGAGTAAGGTTTCGTTCTTTTTAACTTATGCACTTATTTTTCTTATTTGACCTTATTCTACAGTATTTTATTTGACTTTATTCTACTTATTATACTTTGTTCGATTTTATTAGACCTTATTATATGAGATCTTATTTAATCTTAGATCTTATTTTATCTTATTAAACCATAATTGAACTTGTTATTCTAATTAAAGCTGAAAAATAAATATGGAATGATAATAAAAAAATTCTTTTCGTTTCTTTTTGTTTATGGTACTTTGATCAATTATATGAGAGTTTTTTTATCAAGGTATGCCAAAAAAATAGAGATTAATTAAGGCGGGGTAAATATGGAAAGAAATTCTCATGAAAATGAATACTCCTCCGTTCAAAATGTTATACCCATTTTCCGTTTTAGGCCGTTTCAAAAAGATATACCCATATAGAATCTTTCTATTTATATACATTTTTCTCCCTATTTTACCCTTCAATATCTAAATATTTACCTACCTTTTCTTTCATTTGTACTTTAATGGTCCCCACGTTTGAATCTCTCTCTTCTTTTTCCTAATAAGGACAAAAAAAGTATATAAAAATTATTAAAATAAACATAAAATTCTCTATAATTTTATTTGCCTTAGTTTTCCTACATATTCCAAATGGATATAACATTTTGAAACGGGAGAGTACTAGACAAAAAACATGCATAAACTTGAAAACTTGAAACTCAAAAGAAAGTTAGGATGACGGGACAAAGACACAAGTAACAAACAAAAAAGAAAGCGCGTGGGTCCGTAAAGCATAAACATTAGACAGATAGACTTTACTACATTGAGCGAAAGCACATCCTTTTTACCATGTCGTGGACTTTTGCATACCCTGCTTCCCACTCACTATCTCATGTTAACGGAGCGTGCACCATCTTCTGGGTCACCGTGTGCATGGTGCATTCGGTGATATTTTGGTGATTTTCGCGAGCTTCAGTAAAACAGCTCTAATACTATTTTCTTTCATTTTACATCATTAAGTGAAAGCTCCTCAGGTGGTTGGGCCTCTATCTCTCCGCGTTAGAGGGTCGCGGTTTGAATCCCCCTCTACCACGCTTTGTTGTTGTTTTCCTCCTTCGGCTTATTTTTTATTAATCTTCTTTTATTCCTATTTTTAAAAGAAATATATTATTGCTCATTTTAAAAGTTATATTGCTCATTTGAAAGTTACGATGCTCATTTAGTTATTTTCAAGTTCAAGTATAATCTATTTGCTGTTCGAAAACAATATTGCTCATTTACTTATATTATAATTTCTCTATTTGGTATTAAGTTTAACACATTAAAAAATATATTTTCTCATTTTAAGATATATTTCTCATTTGAAATATATAATGCTCATTTTAGTAATATATTCGTCAATGTGAAACAGTATATCATGTTTACTAATCAATAAAGAATTATATAATTGCTCATTTAAAAGATATATTACTCATTTATTTATTTTCCACGTACCAGTGTTAAGCTACTACAAATTAGAAAATAATATTGTTTATTTTCTTCTTTTTTATGACTATTTATTTTTATTTTAAGACATTAGAAATAGACATTTAATTTGCTCATTTAAGATACATATTTCATTCGAACTATGTATTGTTCATTCTAGTGATATATTAACGGCTTAAAAATTAAAGTGAATTTAAAATAATTATATATTCTACACCGTAAAATAAGACAATGTTTGCTCATTATAAGGATGTTTTACTCATTTAAATTATTTTTTGCTCCATATATATTCAATGGTATTGTTAATAATTTCATTAATTGAGCAATCTTCTAAGAGGTTTTTGCTCATTTTAGGACCTTTTTGCACTAAGTAACATATCTACTCATTTCAAAGCTATATTTCTTATTTCATTAATTTTTCAATGGGTATCTTATTGTTTGCTTAGTTTTTATTTCTCTACATTCAAAAAAGAATTGGAAAAAGTTAGAGAGTGGAAAAGAAAAAGAAAGAATATAATAAGAAAAAATTAAGTCATCGTAAACATCTCATTTTGTGAATGAGCAAATTTATTACCTCACTCAAGATCAAAATGTTTACTGATCTTCCTGTGTAAAAGGTTGATCATTGGATCAAATGAGTTAAATAAAACTACTCATTCGATCAAATGAGTAGCCTAAAACTGCTCATTTGATCAAATGAGTAAAATAAAACTGCTCATTTCTTAAATGAGAAGATTTATTCTAACTCACTCAAGATCGGATTGTAGACTGATCATCCTGTGCAAATAAAGATTGCTCATTTGATCAAATGAGTAAAATAAAACACTCATTTGTGAATGAGCAGATTTATTCAGCCCACTCAAGATCAGAATGTTAACTAATCTTCTTGTGCAAAAAGATTGCTCATTTGATCAAATGAGTAAAATAAAACAACTCATTTGGTAAATGAGCAGATTTATTACTTCACTAAAGATGAGATTACGATCTTCTGTGAAAAAAGATTGCTCATTTGATTAAATGAGTAGAATAACGCTGCTCATTTTGTAAATGAGCAGGTTATTTACCTCACTTGAGATCATAATGTTTACTAAAGTTGCTCCTATATTTGAAGATAAAGTTGCTCATTTAAAACCCAACAAAAAAAACATGTTGCTCATTTGAAACCCCTAAAAAAATTGTTGCTCATTTGGAAACAAAGTTTCTCATTTGAAACTACTTAATAAAAAATGTTGTTCATTTGAAACAATGTTACTCATTTAAACATGTATTTACCAATTTATTTGCTCATTTGAAGATATGTTACTCATTCCAATTATTAATTGCTCATTGAAAGAAAGATCATATACTCATCAATGGGTAACCCTATATACATATTAATTGAGCATAATATTTGTACTCTAGAAATGTCACATATTATCATATAAATGCACACAATAATAATTTTTACATGAGAAAATGAGCATAATATTTGTACTCATTCCAAAAACATGTTGATCGTATTATTGTTCATTTGAAGTTATTTTGTGCTTTTAATTAACTCGCATGTGATCCCATTTCATATTTATCTCGATTCTCCATGATTTTCTCCACTCATTTGCTTATCTAGAATTTTTATTTGCCTTAAATTAATTTATTTTTCAAGTTTTAAAATATAACGTAAAAATAACATGAAAAACATAGGAAACTACTAAAAGCGAATTTAAATTAAAGGATAAACAAAGGCTCTAAAGTTCAAATGGTGGAAGAAGAAAAAAATTAGCTGGCAAGGGTCAAATGTTGGAAGAAGAAAAAATACAAAAACTGGTGGGGATGGGGTATTGAACCTGCGACCTACACAACACACATCTTTATGGGAGATGGCAGGAACCAACTGGGCAAGCTTCAGTTTTGAGTATTATCACGCGTGTGTGGTATATAACTGTAGGTAGTTGTATTTAGGTTTTAAGCTATTAATTCATAATAATATAAAATATATAATAAACAACTTAATTTAACCTAATTCCGAAATTCATATATTAATAAGCAACGAAACATTACTCTCTACGTCTCAATTTATTTGCTAAATTCACTTTTTCACAGTTTTCAATATAAGATTTTGAAAACTAATATCTCAAAGTTTGTATGGAAAAAAATTACAAAATTATATAATTGAACATATAAATTGAGAAGAATCAAATAAAATCCTACATGAGTTTGTTTTCTGTTAGTGTAGCAAATACGTTTGGACGGAGGGAGTATTAGTTATCAACTAAGATTATATCTTTAAAGTGTAAATGCCACCTGCTGAATTCTAGTAGTATGAAACTATGAAGTTGATGCTGAGAACAAGAGCACCGGTGAGTTCCTCTGTTTGTATCCACCAGGAACAATCAAAGATGGATCTTCGTCTGCTAGAACAGTCACCAAGAACGCCTTCTTAATGTATCCAAAGTAAATATGAATTGCATTTAACGCTCAATTTCACTTTGAAATTCGGTATGAAGAACAAAAGAAAACCCCACATATATGCTAGGATTGTCGAGAGTTATTAACACAATGATGATATTTTCGGTCTCCCCTATATATCCTTAAAGAGATTATGTTCTCCTTTTTTCTTGTTCGATTAGGGTTATGGACTTAACACTATCTTTTAGGTTTTCCTACTTCAAGTCTAACTTGAACTACGATCCCATTTAAATTTTAATCCAATTAAAACTCAATAACATAATAATCCATATTTTTGGTTCATGTGTGACCCAATAAGTTTAATTAATACTTGGATTCCTAGCACGTTTAAGTAAGCGCGTTGAGTTAAGAAAACCCAACTTGTAATCCGCCACAAACTTAACACGATCTAACTCATTTACCATCTCTATATATTCCAAAAATTTCAGTGTGTTCTTATTGGATGAAAACAACTGAATCGATCTGAAAAATGAACTTAAAGGAATGGTAAAATGTAAGACTAAAAAGTATTGTATTGAGTGAACTAAACCGAAATGAACCTAGTTGAAATGAATTAAATTACACTAAAAGAAAAAGAAGGTATTGCAAAAATTTAGAACGAGAAAGATAAAAATTACTATATCCGTTTCACAATGCATGGAACATTACAAAAATTACACCATTCATTAACTATATCTTGTTTACTAATACATATTTAAAAACAATTGATAGCATATAATATGGGGAAAACTTGAGAGATACCACCGCTTAAAAGCATTTGCAAGAAGAAAGCCAAAAAAAATTGTTTGCGTGAAAAAACATTCCAATGAGAATCTGACATTGACCAGCATTTTCCGACATTGAGCATTTTGTTTTTCTATCTGCAAACTTAGAAATTGGTGTTTCCATCACACTCTTCTATATGAATTTGATAATTTTCACAATCTATCCTTTATATGGCATGCAAGAGAAAATGAGGAAGATATAGAATAGAATGTGAAAATATCATGCTTTAAGTTGGCAAATAAGAAAATAGAATGAAGTTAAGGTTTGTTCTCGCAAATAATTTTTTTGTTTTGGGTTTTTTTAGCGAAAACTCTTTTGAAATGTGGTCTTTTGCAAAATCGTGCTTTTTTAAAATGTTGTTTCTGACAAATTTTCCTATAGCATGTTGTTGGATTCGTCTCAATGTGTATTTTTATAATCTCCACTAATTAATAATTTGTGATATTAATAATCAAGTAGTGTATCGACATGTGTTTAGGTCAACATGTTATATGTATTGTAAATATAAAACAGAGGATAGTACTATCAGGGCCGTCCCATAGGATTTGGGGCCCTATGCTAAAGTGAACAAATGAGGCCCTTTAAGCGATGTTTTGTGTTAAAATCTTTTGTTGAAAACTTCCTTTAAAAACTTTTTAGAACTTTTTAAAACTTAAAACCTTTTAAAAAAAAACTTTATCACCCTTGGCGATGTCATCTCCTTTGGCAACGGTTTTAGTTGAGGATTCATGTTAGCCGATCCAAATCACTTTGTGATTGGGGCTTAGTTGTTGTTGTATATATATATATAATACTAGTTGATAATAATATTTAATTAATATAGATTACAATAAATTATGTGAGCCAAGTAAGTTTTAAAAGTTAATTGAATTAGTTTTAAACCAATATCATTAGATCAATAAGCGAATTAAACAAATACAAACACATACTACCTCCGTTCCATATGTATTGCAACACAAGGAGGTTTACGCCTCCCAACGCACTACTTTAAACGCTAATATCTCTAATTTTATTTAAGTCAAAATTATAAAAAGTTGATATTAATTAAGCATATATCGAGACGAATCTAACAAGATCCCACGTGCTATCTTTATCCTTGTGTACAAATCACAAAAGAAGGTCAAACGGTAGTGTATGAATAGTATAAATTGTCAAACGTTGCAATGCATATGGAACGGATGTAGTATAAACTTGTAAATGATCTTAGTTGGAAACAGAATTGCAAAATGATTTGTTTGGCGGCATGTGAATTTCTTGATGCTCTTGGCATGCGTGAGTATCAACAACTAAAATGACAAAAAAATAGTCACCTAACATCGAACACGGAACCCTACCTGCGAGATAACATTAAACCTTCGTGAACCACTGAGATACTGACTTGTTTTGAATTGTTGTTGTAATTAGTTTATATATAAGCCCTCGAGCTATGGGGCCCTGTGCAAAAGCACCGTTAGCACCCACTCACCGCCGGGCCTGAAAGTGCTATATTATCTATATATCTACAATAAGTTTAGCATTTGGTTTTCCTTGTTAGAACTTAGTATGTATTGCATCAATAATTAAAAGTTTATTCTGTTCAACTTATTCTCAGTTCAGTTCAACTTAATTAGCTAAAGCTCGGTTAGTTCAATTTAGTTAATTTTAGCTAACCAGTTCAGGTTTTGACAATATTTTTACCTTTCACTATTACACATTGTTTGGATGGTATATAGAAGGAGGGAAAAGAAGGGAGGAAGAGAAGGGAAGGAAGATGTATGTTTCATTTCCCTCCGAAACTGCCATTTAGAGGTTGAGTTTATTAAAGAGGAGGTAAATGGTGCATTATCCTCTCCCTCCTTCCCTCCTCCAAACTATTTCTACACGGAAATTTTCCCTTCCTCCCTCTCTCTCTCCCATTCCTTCATTTACTTTTATCCAATGTGTTATTATATTCACTGTCACCTAGTTAGGTTCAGTTCAACTGAGTTATTTTCCTAAAGAACGTTACTAAATTCTAAGATGAACAATAGTAGCACCATTTTTCTAAACGCAAGCACGTGACACTTGTTTATAAAAGCGCAGTGGTCTTGTTAAAAAAATGTAGAAGGGTGGAGTTACTGGGTTATAAATTATGATGAGTGATGAGTCTCATGACTCTCCATAACCCTGATGATGATTTGGTGTTTCTCCTTTTTCTTTTATTTGACTTTAATTTATATAAGTGAAAGGGAACAAAGATGGCTAACAGAATCAAACCGAGGTGGCTGAGACACAGACAAATGATCGGACCCACCTTAGAAACTGCTCACCCTGAATCTTCAGAAACTCATCTAAACCCTCCGTTTCCCGCCAACTTATTACTTACTCGTACCCTTTGTACCATTTTGCCATTAACACTATATACTCAAAAATTATAGTACTAAAATTAAAAGTTAGGGTCATGTTTGGTTGTATGGTTATATGATGAGTTTTAGCGGATAGAAATCATATTAGAGTTTTATCTGTTAAATAAGTTAAGTATAGAGTTTGTTAACTAGTGAATTTCGATGAGCATCTTAAAGAGAATAAGCCGATTTTTGAATAAAACTCCTTACGAACATTTTTAAAGAGCGGTGTAATTTAACCTTATTATATCTTATTTTAGTTTAAAAAACGTAACTTCAACTGTCAGTTAATTTATAAAAGCAACTTTCTAATACAAGCAAGTTAATATTCATCTCACCCAATACAATCAGTTGATCAAATCCCGTTCATGAAATATTCAATTATCTGCCAACAACTACAATCTAAATACCAAAAAAGCTTATATGATTATCAAATTTGTCCAATCTACCTTCAATCTAATGCCATTGTTAGACATTTGTCATCAAGCACTGATTCGAGCCAACCTTGCCGTCTTCTTCCCTTCCCTTCTCATTTTCCTTGAATTTTGAATGGCAACAACTTGTTTTCAGACACCGTTAAAGTTGTGATAATCTTATCACCCTTTTACACTTTTAACACACCGTTCTTTTTTCAAAAAAATATGCGACATTCCTTTAAGAGTTTTTAGGAGAAACGTGGGGAAGACGGCGACCATAAGACCATCTATCTTAAATATTTTTAAGATTCCTGCTACTTTTAAGTGAACCTATTAACTTTGTATGGTAAGCTAGCATGATTTCGATAAATTCAAAAGTTAAAGAAAATGAAAATTCAAAAGTAGTGTCCCGAGGTTTGACCTAATCAAACTTAACGCCTACATCTTTGTATTTACAACTTTGTGCATGGTCTGGGGGTTATTAAAAATATCAAACTTTAATATCCTCATAGGCTGATAGGTGATAGTATTAAAATTGGAATTGTCGTTATCTAGCCCGGTATACCATGGTGTATTTTTACACCGTATCCACTATTTGTGCAAAAAATAGCTTGGGTGTATACATCCTCGTGGTGCACCAAAACCATTTGAGAACAAAATAGCCTTGGGTATCCATACTCGTGGTACACCCGAGGTAGTATAATAAAAATTATATAATTGTGTCATGGACGTACATAATTTAATATTTAATTTCTTGATCATGTGCAAGATTATCGTAGTAAACATTAGAACACATTAAACAAACTAAACAATATATAATATAATAGTTAATTAGTTTCCCCAACAATTGTTAAGATCAACCTATTAATTACCAAATACTCCATCCATTCCGCAAAGTTCTTCTCATTTCATTATTTTATTCCTCACGTATATTCAATAAGTGGGAAAAACTTTGTGGGACGGAGGAGGAGTATATGATATGATGAAAAAATTTTTTTGCGTTAAGTTATTGGAGGGAAAAATCTAATATTATTATATCAAAGTAGGTTTTGTGAAATAAAATCTAATACTCGTTCTAATTATATTTAATAGGGATATTTGTACTTTTTCGTCTATCAACACATATCTTTGATCAAGAAGATCTCTAACTAATTGCACATGACTACAAATTATAAAAAGTTGATATTACACTCACATTAGTCAGATGAATTAAACAAAATTTCATATGACTGTGTTTCTCCTCGCGTATAAATACCATAAGACATTGGTCAAAACTTATACGCGTGAATAATAATAAAATCCATGCGTCCCTATTAAATAAAAATGGAGAGGTATTGTTAAAACAAAGTTGTTTTAATATTGAGTAAAAGCTCGTCCAACCCGCCATCTCATTCAATGAAGGCTATGGGACATTGATTTTACTTTTCTTTTCTTTTGGATGAACCATTGATCTCACTTGACTGAATGTCAATCATAAAAAATACTCTCATAAATTATCAAGATAAACCACTTTAGGAGCTAAATCTTTAAATCAATATATCATGTCTTGGAAAATTAACTTTGAGATTTCTTGATTGAATGGCAAACATAAGATTCTTCGGTTCTGTTTTTAAAATTATCTTTGCTTATCGTAACTTATCTTATTAGTACAATTTGATTGAGTTAGTGCATTCAGTTCAGTCGGTTCAACTATATTTCATTAAAAAATAGTTAAACTGATTAGACCAAATGCAGTTGAACTGATCTGGGTAGAAATGAATTGAATTATAATAAATAATAAATAATCATAATAAATTTATAAAAATAATTTTGAATAGTAGATCATAAGTAGAATGATAGTTTATAATAATTATTGAATAATTATAATACTCCCCTCCATTCCCTTTTGTTTGTCACATTTGGAATCGGGGTGAAATTAAGAAAAATGAATCTTTCATTAAGAGTGTGTTAATTAAATAAATTCTTACTTGAAAAGAGAGTTATTGACTTTTTTATTTAGTATAATGGGAAAATGTAATAAATGTGTGTTGGAAAGTGAATTTTTGAGTAATTTAGATGGTGGTTTGACTTTTATTAAATATGATGGAAGAAAAAATAATAAATATGGTTCATTAATTTATATAAAGGTGGATAAAGTTGATGTTAAAAGTGGAAAAGATTCTAGACAAGACAAACGTTTAGGAATTCCTTTTCGGAAAACAGGACAAACAAAGGAACAAAGGAGGGAGTAGTATTTAGTTACTATTAAATGATAAATATAAATAAATAAAGAGTCGTACTAAGAATAAATTATTAATAAAAGTATGAAAATATGAAAAATAAAAAACAATATTGGGTGTTGGGAATATATATATATATATAAAAGTATTATTTTAAAACTGAATTGAATTGAATGGAAACAAGTAGTAAAATGTGAGAAATAAAAGTATTGTACTAAACTGAATTGAAATGGATAGAAAGGAGTATGAAATGTGAGAATAAAAGTCGGAGTTTTGAACACGACTGAACTTAAATGGAAAGAATATTAATGTGAAGATAAGAGTAGAATGAATTAAACTGAAAATAAAGGATAATAAGCATTGAGAATAAAAGTAAAATGAACGAAACAGAAAAAGAATAATTAAAGGTGAAAATAAAAGTAGAATGAGGTAAACTGAATTCTATTGAATTGAATCGAAAATAAGTTCGAAAACAAACCATTCAAAATTTATACATGTTTGGTTATGGTTGACATATCCATTTGAGAGTACTAACCACTTTGGATAACTCATTTTTGTTAAGATTCCTAAAATATTATCTGGTTTTGAAATTTGGTGGTATGCAACCTTTCTAAAAATAGGTCATCATAAAATTCATAATAACTTTTTAAATATGCGTGCTTTTTTGGGGGAAATACAACTTATTTTAATAGTTGTTCATATGGTTTTATTTTAAAAATAATCAATTAGATTCAAATAATAATAACAATTAAACGGGTAAAAGTAAAGTTATAATGAGTAACATGTTAAAGTACTATGTTTGAATTTTGATTTCTTACCCGTTTATTGAATAGTGAATTCATAGTAGCTAAAACAATACAATTCACCTTTTCATTAAAGTTGAACTTATTTTTTTTAATGGGTAGCTTATTTTAATGTGATTTGTATTTTTTCTTCTCTGCTAAATTTTATTAAAATGAATCAATTTTGCTGAATCGAACAGACCTTATTCATGAAGACTTATTTTTAAATAAGTCCAGTTTAATACAATACTAGTAAGTTAGTTTAATTCATTAAAAAATAAGTTCATCAGTAAAAATAAGTTCTATAAGTTCAATTCAGCCAAAAATAAGTTATGTAAGTTTCAGTTCATTGAAAAATAAGTTAGGTTCAGTAGCAATAACGGTAAAATGAATTCTATAACAAAATAGGTTCAATTGACAAGGCACATTTTTGTGAGGGAAGCGACTTTATCTTACTGAACTGAACTTAATACTATTGTCTTAAGGTGAAGTGATTAGGCTAAACCTGATGGCATTAGGCTCCGTTCTTTCAACTTGTTTTAATTATCGCGAACTTATTTTTTTGTTTACAGCAATTGAACCTTATTCGACCTTATTTTACCTTATTAAGGATATGGTTGAATTAAGAGTAACGGATTAAAAGGTGTAATTCAAGCTAAAGAACATTAAGGTGAATTAAGGTCGTAATGGGATAATAGAGTTGTTTTGTGATAAAATTAGAGAGATAAAGTGACCCAATATCACCACCAAATGAGGATAATATTTACCTAGGGTTGGTGGTGGACAATTATTACCACAGAATGAGGGTAATAGTTCTCTTTCTTTCATTTCATCCTCTGATACCACATATCTTCTTTACCACAGTCCACCACTTCATCCCTTTCACCATCATCATTACCTTAGTTTTACTATATTTGACTTTTATTATCACCATGATGCATTACGATTAATCCAAGCATACCTAAGAGCACCAATGATGAGAGTTAAATTGGGGTACAAATTATGAAGTGGAACTAAATAACCTCCCAATGCATTATTGGGTATACTCCGCATATAATTGGAGGCTCTTGAAAATGGGAGCTTCAAATACACTCCAACTAATCATCATCTCCTGTGTCCAAACAATTTGATATAAAAAAAATAAAGTTGGGAGTACTTGTGACTTGGGAGGGAGAGACAAAATATAGGTAGGGCGCGCTAATAGTGTATTTAGAAGATTAACGACTAGAGGGAGATGTCAGATTGCAAGGAGGTAAATGAGAAGGATTAGTGGAATCTGATGTTACCAAAGAGGGGAGCCAGAAGATTTTAAAAGGATTTGCAACCCCAAGCATTGTGGGTGCTCTACAGAAAACCTTTTGAACTTATATCTTTCTAATTAAATTGACTAAAATTTTACATTTATTTTCTTAAATGACAATAAAATTGAAGTTGCATCATATAAGTTTATCTGTTTGCCTTACAAACCAAATCAAAACAAAAACAAAGATGATAAAGTTGGAAAGAATTTGGTGGATTCTTTTTAGCTTATTTTTAATTCTAATAAGTTAGATAAGGTCTAATAAACTTAAATGGAACGTAATATAGCTTACAATAAGGTACAATAAATTAAAATAAGTTGAAAATAAAGGGGGAAAAATAACGCATTAATTTGAAAAAGAGTGAGGAGAGTTACAAAATACAATTTCTAAACAAAAATCTCTCATCAAACAACAAGTCATGAGAACTGAGAAGAAGAAAGAACGAGAAGCGCGGCAAGCTAGCGCGTAGGACATAAAGAGGTCATTTTCCTCAGAAGCACCAAAAAATTTGGTCATATTCAACGAAGGTTAAATCAATGACTTCATCAAAGCATAAAGCTTTTTTTAAAAAAATAAATTTGATTAATTAATATCCTCATAACTACTTTATGGGTTCGAAATTAACTGTCATTTTTATGTAAAAACACGAAAATTCCCCATTATTTTCCTTCTTAAAAAGACGTCCTTTTACACTTCCTTTAAAAAAACACTACTCATAAAACCCCCAATTTTCTCTTCTTTTCTTCCTCTCTGTTTTTGTGCTCATTTCCGTTAAACCCACCAAAACCATACTGTTCTTGGATAATTCTCCTACCAAAACTCAAAAAAGTTTCGATTTTGTGAAATAACCCACATAAATTCTTTAATTTTCTGTGCTTGGGTGGAACCCAGAAATTAAAATTGGAAAAGTTAGTTACCAGAATTAGCTTTTGGGGCTATAATTCCGTTGATAACTGAAGAAGAATTTACTCTAAAAGTTTTGAGTTTTACATCAACACATGTAGTTTACCTAATACTTTGGTTTGTTTGAACGGGTTTTCTTTATCTCTGTTTATAAGAAGAAGACACAGAACACTCACCAGATAACACAGATTCTTACGCTTTTTCAAAGTAGTGAAGACTTTGATTTTCTCTGTAAGTTCTTTTTTTCCCCAATCATATGTCCTCTTTTAGTTTATGATCTGTTTTTGTAAAAGGTACCCATATTTTTTAATCCAATGCGCTCCCTCCGCGGTAATGATAATAAAATTTGAGTATAATTTTGTAAGGAAAGCTAAATGTCAACCTTTTATGGTAACTGTCACATATGTGATATGTCCACTCCTGATCATCTCATTTTTATTGTAAAAGTTCGTTACCATCCGTTACCACTTGAAAGGCTTACTTATTAAGTGGTAGTGGTAATTTATCAAGAAAAAAACATGATTGAATGACATGAGTTTAAACTAAGATTTATTACCATCATCGCTATTTATTTATGGATCTACCGAATGGTAAGTACTTTAATCATATTGTTTACTTGTGTAACATTACTAGTATTATATTTATATCCAAACCAGTAGACTATGTTGATCATCCAGAAGACTATTATATCTCTGTTTAAAAAGAAGATAATTATAGAATATTACATATCAAGGAATTTAGTGGTTGTTTGGTTATTTGGAAAGTATGTGTATAACTCCTTTATGAAGTTGTAAAAGAATGAGTTATGGGTGATAGTCATGGAATTATTTACTAGTAAGTGCAAAATTTAAATGGTTTAGGTGTAGCAATTAACCACATAGGACTAGGAGTGGGGATTCTACTTGTTAGGTTACTTTGCAAGTTAGTTCTTGTGTGTGCACGTATATGGTCTCTGTCCGTGGAAAATTAACTTCACATTTGATATGCCAAAGCGATAGTCTATTGGTAAAGTTTGGGGCTCATGCAAGTTTTTGTGGTAATGTATGATGAAACCTGGCCTCAGTAGAGGCAACTTACGTGAAGTTTTTTTCCTTGGGGTACTCCATACTCCCAAATGGCTTAGCTTGGCTTGGGTGTCTTGTCTCGTAGGGTATTTCAATATATCAGCCCCAAACATAAATTGATTTATAATGTCAAATAATAAACAACCATTTGTCTACGTATCACATCGTAAAATCATATTCGATTAAATCAATAATATTATTTAAAAATTTATACTCTAGGCAATTTTTGGAGAGAAATGAGATAGAAGAAAGAAACAAGGACCCTGTGTGATGGGACAGAGATAAAGAGATTTACCAAAAAAGGTGTCAAAACTAATTT